>VXBT01008389.1:0-73145 GCA_013400235.1 Oriolus oriolus | reverse complement strand
AGAGAAGGATCCAGATAACACCCCACACCAGCAAAAGCATGGGGAGGAGCCAGGTGATATCCCACACCAGCTAAAGCACGGGGAGGAGCCAGATGATATCCCACACCAGCTAAAGCATTCAGAGAGAGAACTCAGTGCCCCTTACATTTCAGCTGAAGAGCAGGCGCCAGGGGCTGAACTTTGAGCTCCCCTGTCCCGGTTTCTAAAGCTGGGAGTGGAAGCTGGGTTTGAGCTCCACTCAGTAATTGTGTTTGATGGCAGAGCACCTTGCAGACACTCCAGAAGAGGGGAGTTGCATCTTATTTGCATTTGTTTCTGTCCTGTGAAAGGGATTAAGGGTGACTGGTTCAGAGGAATCCTGCCTGATAAGTCTCCTGGCGCTGCTCCCTGAAAACACGGAGTACTCTCGTTCTGCATAAGAATTAGCAGGTTGTCCTTGTCGGTTGTCTCTACGAGAAGATAATTTAAATTTAAAATAAAAACCAAACAAAACAAACCCAAAGCACAACACCCTGACCTACACAGTGCTAGGATGCGATCCCTTGCTCTCTAATTTCTATTTCGAAGCCACCAGGAACACTCTGAGTCACAGCAGGCATGGGAAACTTCACTCGGGGTTGCGCAACCTCACCGCTCTCCTGCATCGTGATGTGATGGAAACTCGGAACTATCATTAAACTGAACCAACGCTGTATGGCTGAAAGGCCATCTTATACTGTGTAAACAAACAGCTTTTAGTCCCAGAACAAGAGGTCGTTGTGCAAGATTGTGCATCAGCACTGCATGCCTCAGACACCGCTGACCTGATGTGATGGAATCGCTGAGGAAGAAGCAAAGTCCTGATAGCACTGCTTCACTTAAAAAGTAAATTAACCTGATTTTGACAAAAGTCTCCACTGCTGGTGAAGTCTGAGATCCCATAGTCTTTCCCAGAGGTGCACCATGAGAAAGGGATTCAGGTTTGAATCACTTCCCATCCTTTCAACTATCTGTTGGATACAAATCTCCTGGCCCTTGCTTACACCTTGGTGCCCTCATGTGCTGTGAACTCCGGCCAAGTTCAACCCATTTTTCAGAGGGATGCTTTGCTTTATCCCTTAAACAGGACCCTTTTTGTTGGAGTGAGCTGCTGTTCCTCGGAATAAACTGGGGGAAAGGAGAGAGGCACCGATGCTCACCCTGACAGTGACGTGGTGGTGCAGCTTTCCTGGAGGCAGGACTGTGCTGCAGCTTTCCTGGAGGCAGGAGGAGAAGAGCTGCAGCTTCCTCAGGCTTCCCACAGACCCACTGGCACAGGCTGTGCAGCAAGACCTGCCAAGGAAGTGTCACCCTCCGGGCGTCCCAGCCAGCTCTCTCCACCTCGGGGGCTGCAGCTCAGCTCCTGGGCACAGCCAAATAAAGGTTGCTCCAGGTGCCAGCAGATTCCAGGCAATGAACACAGTCTGTACAGAGGGCTGCCTTCACCCACCAGCTGGAGAGAGACACAGCAGCCACTGAAACTTATTATAAAATATGTAGTATTGACCCAGAAAGCCTTTATGGCCTTTTGCTCAAACACTTGTGCTGTTTGGGCTCAGGATAATGCACAGAGAGAGTCTCTCGAGGCTTGTGCCTAATTTAAAGTTGCTGGCTTGGACTTCTCTTTCTAAAGCACAGAAGTCCCCTGATTCACCTTGGGGACAAGTATCTGGGCTTTGAATACAAAAGGCAAAGTGCCTTTTAGTCTCCAGCAGCAGCATCTGGCACTGCTGCCAGGTGGGGAGGGGGCTGGCTGTCCCCACTGGAGAGTCTTCCAGTTGGGAATTCAGAACTTCAGAGGCTGGTTAGGTACTGGGGAGGAAGACAGAGGAGCTGGGAGGGACATTCACTGGGGATGAGTGATTTCAGGATTGCAGGTGGATTTCTGACCAGAATCCATTCAGTCCCAGAACCCTCCTGGTTACCTCCAGCTGTCTCCAGAAATGCAGCTCTGCACACTGGTCCTCACTTGTTTTCACCCTCATTCCAGAGGTTACATCCCCACTCCTTCACCCCTCACCCTTGTTCCAGTCCTGGCCCTGCACCTACATCCTGTCCTCTGTCTCCTTCATCTTTCATTACCCTCACCCTGCTGCTGCCTGTACTCTCCCACTTGCCCAAAAGTTGGTCACTCCACTTTGCCCTTTCCCATCCCTCTCCTCAGATCAGAACTTTCCATCCGTTTCCCACTTCCTTTGTGCATCACCTCTCAATCCTTGCCTTCACACCCAGTCACTGTACATGTGTGTTTTTGCAGTTTCCAACCTGTCACCGCTGACTACTTTTATTTTGCTGGGACCCGCTTGGAGCTCCTTCCTTCCCTGTAAGTCAGTGGCACGGCTCTGATTCCTTCTCACATGCCTCCAAATCCCTCCTGCTGGCTCCTGCTTCCCAGCACAAGCTCTGCCCTGGCCACTGTCAGCCCTTGCTCACATCTGACACCTCTTTTTTCTGTCCCTTCCTTACACTACTGATGCTTTTGGCTATTCCCATGACTCCACTGACTTCCCTCCGTCATTACCCTGTCCCAATTCCCTCAGCTGTCCTGAGAGATTCCTACCTAGGAATCTACTCTGGATCCCATACCAGAAAGCCCAGCTCTCCTCTCATTGCCCCTGACTCATCACTGCACTCTTCCATCCGTCTCCACCTCTCCAGAGTGAAGTTTCCCAGTTTCCCACTACAGAAGATGAACAAGAAGCCCACAGACCCTTCTGTCACTTTTGGTCCCACTTCTGTGGCTGCACCGTGGGACTGAGCACAAAGGAGATGAGACTGTTTGGTGGCTTATCCACAACTGACCCTCTCTTAAATTGTCTGCTGATTCCCCTTGGAAGGAAGGGCCATGCCTCTTCCAACATTTTTCTTTCCACATTCTAAATGCACTTTATTCTTTCCACTACTACTATTTTTTTAATAAAACCTATCTCCCTCTCCAGCTGTTGACTGGTCTTTTTTCCTTCCACCCCAAGCCTATTGAATTCACCATTCTGAGTGGTTCCTTTCTTCCTTTCTCATCCTAGACCCTCTTCTAACAATTTCCTGCCATGGAGACACACTGGAAACACACTCAGTCTCATTAAATGAGCTCATTAAATGAGCTTTTCCAATGTTTTTACTTATACCACCATTTACCCTGAGCTGCAGTTCCCTGTTGATTCCGTCCCTAGATTTTAAACTTCTTTTAGCACATGAAAGGAGGACCCATCCCACGTGTAACCTTGCCTTTAATCCTTCACATTAATTCTTGTGGGCAACCTCATCTTCAGGGAGAATCTTCAGGGCTGGCAGAGACCTCATGGGGATGTCAGGCACATCCCTGGGAGCGGGGCAGGCCCAGCCATCCTTTATGAACCATTTTTGACTACCTAGGTTGAAACAACCTCCAATGACAGAGACTGCAGAGCTTCTCCAGCCACTTTAAACCTGATTTTGCTATTTAGACTGGTAGAAAGGTTTTTTCCTGATGTCTGACTTATTTCTGCCATAATTTAAGCGTGGGACTTCTTGCCCTAATGACCACAGAGAAGGAGAATGGATTCGTCTCTGCAGCACCCTTTCATATTATGATATTTTCTCCCATCCCTCACTTTTCTAGACCAAACCACCCCAGTTCATACACAACCGTGTCCATCTAATCCCTGTTCTCCTTGGTCTCCATTCCAGCTGTGGATCCTTCCTGGAACACAGTTCATTCACATCTTTACTAGAAAATAGATGAATTCAAATGTCCTGCAGACTCTCTTTTGCTCCACATAGCCCAGAGTTGAAGAATTGTTTTTTTCCTGAAGAAATTCCAGAGAGCAGTGAGAGCTACATGTCTTTTTTTTGTTCTCAGCTAAGCCCAGTCCCTTACATAAGACCTTGTAGAACAAAATCCCATTTTTCACCTGGTTTCTCCAGGTGACACCTTTGTATCATTTGGGGTCTAACCAGTAAGATCACAGGCCCCTGTGGTTGCTATGTCCAGCTTACCCAAACTCCCTCTATCATCTCTCTAAATTATGTGGTCTCCCACCCATCCAGGCAGCTAAAAATCCCCCCTGTGGCCTTTCAGTCCCTCACATCTGTGTTCAGGCAGCACATTTTTTCTTTAGCCTTAACAAATAAAAGCTCCTTCTGCTGCCACACATCTCAAAAACTGCTGGAGAGATGGTTTCCCTCACCAGGGCTCTCACCTTGGTACACCCTGTCCCCGGGGAGATGCCCCCACCCTCAAAACCACACCAAAACCATCAGCACCTCATCATCCCTTCACACTCCATCCCTCGTGGATGCTGAGCTTCCAGCCTGCACCATGTTCGGCCAGCGATGCCCCCCTTGCCACTTTACAAGCACTTCTGGGTTTTCTCCCAAGCTCCCCCTATGCTCCAGGGCAGATTTGTGGAAAGAACTCTCAGGAACTTCATAAACTCTTCTTAAAAACTTCATCTTTGTCAGGAAAGCTGCAATAAACAAATGCAGAAATGAATACAGCAATGAATGCTGAGAACACCAAGTACCCTCCTGATTATTGTCCCCTCATCTCACTCCTGCACTTCTGCCAGCTGCTCCCCTGCACTTCTAACCATAAATTTTTTGGGAAGGAGCCTCTCTTTCCAATATCTGGCCGTATGAGACCCAGTCCAGTGGTGTCCCAGTTTCTGACTGGTGCACTAGACACAATCCAACAACAAACACCCCAAAGTCGTGGCAGACCATACTGGAAAGTCGACTTTGATGCGAGTGGCTGCGAGTAGTTTGCATTTGACCACAACCTTGCCCTCCCTGGGTTGTCAGGGTGATGATATCAGCTCATTTCCCAGCAAGCAAAGCTGTTAAAAATACACCAAAATTAGCTCTCAAGGTAAGTTTGATGCCATTTTCTGCATGGCCCTCGTGAAAAGAAAACTCATCTTCTAAGGTGGCCCCTTTGGTTTAGAAGTAAAATACCCATGGAGGGCAAGGAGCACTGTTGAGATGAAGATTTCAAGGCATAGAGAGAAAACTTCAGTTTTCAAAGCCCTTGGACATGGTGCTGCTAAGTAGAAAGCCCATAAGGAAATCCAGCAGCAAATCAAATATAACTCTCTCCTGGTTTCAGCTTGAAACAGCCTGCACTGGTCAGCAGCTTAAAAAGGTCAGGACGTGTGAACACCTCCCCTCGTCTTGCAGGATCTGCACTGGCCCTGCAGGCCTGTGCCTCTAAATAAAGGACAAAAAGCAGCTCTGAAGGAGGACACAGCCACTAAGAAAAAGCCCTCTGTGTGCAGCAGACAGCTCGCAGCGGTAGCAGCGCTGGCGAGGCTCAGAAGGGAGTGCTCTGTATTTGTGTTTACATATTGATTGTTTTGAAGCCTCTTTCAGTTCCAGGAATGGGAGACTATAAAAAAAATGATATATATATTTGTGGTTTGGCACCCAAAGAGAGCTTCAACTCATGCATCATCGCCGGCTGCCAACATCTGCAAATTATTACATGTTGGTTTCGTTTGGGGGGGGTTTTTTTGAGCCTCAAACTACAAAACTAACGTCACTCGGCGGCTGCACCTACTGCCGAGGAACAGGGTGGAACTTTGGAACGGGATTTTCGCCAGGGCAGGTCACTGAGTTTACCAATAAACACGGTTTTATGGCGATGCCCGTCCTCACTGCTGCTGTGCTAGGTGAGGAGCAAATTCTCGCTAGATAAAACTCAGAAGGAAGCTTCAGTTCGTTTTCAGGAGTGACTGGCGGGCCGGGAACACGGAGGTTTGTTTTCGAAACAGCCCTCCAGTGAAAACGCAACTGCGCCGCGGCGCAAAGACACCTCGCTCTGTCGGAGGAGGGGAATATCTGCACAGATGATTTCAGAGCCATATGTGTGAGCAGTGGGGAGCTGTCAGAGCGTGGAGCCCTCGCTCTTGCCGGAGCGCCTGGTGGTGATCCGTGCACAGAAGAACCCGGTGCCAGAAGAGCTCACCGCAGGCTTACACAAGCCCAGCAGATCTCGTGACTGACACACAGCAGAGCAGATGTGTGCACAGACAACCATCCCCAACCAGCATCTGCCTCAGGCACAAGTGGAGAAGGAAGCACCATCCTGGATAATCAAGGCACAGCTGCCAGGCAGCAGCAAATTCTTGCTCGAAATGGATCAGGCGGCATCAAGTTGTCAAAGTCAAACCTCATCAGCCTCAGCAAACGTAGCACAATTTCTTTTTTGCTAATAACAAGCAGAGATAGGCAAACGGGAAGATTGTGACATGAACTTCTTGCTGGTCCAATTTCACGATCACAGCAGCAAACTCCGCCTCTGCATGGAAAAACGGTGTTTCACGAGGCTGGGTGTGTGTTTGCAGAGAGAATAGGCATGGTCATAACACAGATGGGTAGCCAGAGCTTATTTAGATCAGAGTAGAAAAGGAGATCTAAAAACTACTGATTAACAGACTCAAGTCCAGCCTCTTTATCTTAAACTGTTACATTTCAGGCTCCTTTGTCTTCACTGCCATTTTAGCTTTCCTCCAAATGGAATCTGTCTGCAGCAGAGGCACAGTGTCAGCCTGGCATGTCCACTGAAGAAAATATAAATTCATCCCCTGCTGGATCTTGCAGCTGCTTTCCAGGACAAATTAACCCTAAAGCTTCAGCAGGCCCCCAGCACTGAAGGTTATTGCTGGGCTTGCTGCAGGCAGCAGGCCCACGGGAAACACCCAAACCACAACAAAAGCTCTGCAAAGAGAAAAATTAGAAATGCGAGTTTGCAAAGCCCACGCTTTGTAAGCCACAGTGAAAGAGCTGAATCTACTGTGGGTGAAGATGGAAAGGCCAGAAACAAATATTTCTGCACGGCCATGACTTCACCAGCAGGAGCCATGAAAGGTTTGAACAGATTTCCCAGAGAAGCTGTGGATGCCCCATCCCTGGAAGTGTCCAAGGCCAGGCTGGACAGGGCTTGGAGCAGCCTGGGACAGTGGAAGGTGCACAAGGCAGGGGGTAGAACTGGATGATCTTTAAGGCCCATTCCAGCCCAAACCATTCCATGATTCTGTGATAAACATCAAGAAGCAGCTCTCCCCTTCAGGAATATTAATTCATTAAACCTAGACCAGCACAGTAATCCTCCCCTTGCTTGCTCTGGACTGATACTTTGTGCATCCGGTTTCAGCAAGGTTTTCTCTTTCTCTCTCACTCACAAGATGAATCCCAGGTCAGCACAAACACTGTCAGACACCTGCAAATCCCCCAGTTTCTGACTGCTCTGTTTTAGAGCTAACACAATGGTTTTTCCATGACAAACCAAGCTACTTTCCCCAGCTCCTGCTGAAGGTGAGGAGGTTTTTCTTAGCCCACACAAGTCACTGTGTAAATGCCCAGGTTTCCATCTGTCACCCCTGTAACAGAGCTGGCAAACATATGCTGCCTCTCAGCTGCCACAGCTCAAAGTCCAGCTTATTATTTAATATATAATCTCGAATAGATGAGTCATAAACCCACCTGCTTTTCTGCTACGGGAATAGTAACTTTTGGGGAAGGAGCAAACAACTTCTCAGCCTCCTGCAGCAGGGCTGGACGGAGCCCTTCACATTTTAAACTCTGAAATCCCATGTGAGATGGGCCGAGGGCACAGAGTGACTCAAATCATCTCACTCCCTTCAAAGAGAAGGCAGAAGAAAATGAAAATATCTCAGACCTGCTCTGACACTCATGTTCCTCAATGCACTTGCTCATCTTCTGCAGCCTTGGGGTTCCTCTCCCTTCTTTATCTGCAATATCAGCTTTAAAAGTCACAGAATTTTTTCCCCTCACTTGAAATTCCCCATTGTTTAAATTCTCCCTCCCACACAAGGTGACTGTGAACGTAAAATTTTGTGTTGATGCTCTGTACAGTAAAATTACCTGTTTGCTGCACAACCATTAGCAGTGATTTTCCACAGGACTGCCATGAAATCCAGCCTGTGCTGGCTGTGTGGAAGGAGGGACAGAGCCTGTCTGGGCAGGGCACTGGGACACAGGGCGAGCACAAGCAGTGATGGGTGACAACCTGGGCCAAAGGGCAATGGGGAGGGCAATGGGAGCACTCCTGGATGGCCACGGGGTGGGAAGAGGGTGTTGTGGCCGCCTTGTGCATGGCACTGCTCCTCAGGATGGTGAGAGAAGGCCTGGGCAAGACCTGGCTCTGCCCACTGGCATTTCTGCCCTGGTCAGGGGCTGCTGTCTCTGTCTTTCAAGCAGGGATGGGGGGAAAAATGTCTGGAAAGCTCAGGTAGGACAGCGAAAGAGATCTGGAAAATCCTGATCCGCCTGCTGAGACAACTTGGAGCTGGGTCAGGATGCTCCCAAAGACAAAGCAGGAAGAAGCAAATGAAGAGTTAAGTGAAACTAAACTGAAGATGAACAAAAATAGTCCTACATGTCTGATACGCCGTAAATCCTGTTCTTCAGTGAAATGTGAGTACTTTGCAAGTCTGAACCATCTGTTAAGGCCTTTCTCCAGTCAGATCTGGAGGCCAGGCTTGCTCACACAGTGTCCATCAAGATAAAACCCCTCGACATCTGGGTCACTGGGGCTCGAGCCTGGAGCCTGGGCACAAGGAAGGAGGCCAAAAGCAGGTCCCCAAGCTCTGCAGGGCACAGGCAGCCACTGACCCAGGTCACAGCAGCACCCACGCAGTGACCCGGCTCCCTGACACCTAATCGAGGGCCAAGCTGTAATTTAGACAAAGCTGGTGATTTTCTACCAGCTCCAGCAAGCTGAAGGGGTTGAACCCATGAGCTCACACGGCTTGGCGTCATCTAACTGAGCTGACAGCACCAAATGGATGTACTCCTGGTGCCCTGTGCTTCAGCCATGGCAAAGAAAGCTGGAGAAACAGCACAGCAGCACTGGCCTGTGGGCAGGGTAGGGGTCGGCCTCTTCTCACAGGCAACCAGAGACAGAACAAGGGGAAACGGCCTAAAGCTGCACCAGGGGAGGCTCAGGTTGGACACCAGGAGGAATTTCTGCATGGAAAGGGTGTTTGGGCATTGGAAGGGGCTGCCCAAGGAGGTTTGGGGTCCCCATCCCTGGAGGTGTCCAAGGAAGGCCTGGACATGGCACTCAGAGCTCTGGGCTGGGGACAAGGTGGGGATTAATCAGGGGTTGGACTAAATCATCTTGAAAGACTTTTCCAACTTTAACCATTCTATGTTTCTGTGTTTCCTGGTCAACAAAGGTGCTGCTGGGACCGGGTAGGATAACCCTGCTCCTGGGTCTGTTTCTGCCAGATGTGCCCATTCACATTCTCCAGGTCAGGGCATCTCCTCCAAGCCAGCACAAAGTGAATTCCCACATTTCCTCCACACCGCTTCCACACGCACGCTCTATTCCACGCTTCCCATGGGGCATTTCCCACTGGACTTGCTCTGTTGCAAAGGCAACAGATGGTTGCCAAAAAGTATTATATCCAAGACAAACAAACAACAGCGTGGCGGGAGTTGGTGTGGTGCAATTGCAGCGCGACGTGGTTCGCTGACCGCTCCACCGCTCCCTGTCATTACTGGTAAATTATTCAATCTGTTATCAAGGAAAATGCTTTAAACATGCAATCACCCGTTGTTTATCTCGCGCTCTGAAAGTGTGTGTGGCCGTGCCAGATATGTCCTAAATTCTTTCGTTTCATCTGCCCGGTCGTACACAGACGCCAACGTAAATAAGTGCCAGGTACACACACACACCTACGAGTAATGCCATGGACTCAATCCTCTTCTGATGTTTCTCTTTCATCTCCGAGGAAGGAGAAGGGGAAAGAAACACTGTTCCCACCTCCACTGTGCTCACACAACCCCATCACCACCAGCTTGCCCTGCTCCAGTTCCAGTGGGGATTTTCCTGAGCAGTGTGGGACTGGGGTGTTTTTCAGCATAGGCTGAGTGACCGTAGTGACTGAATGGCACTTCCAGGATTCAAGGGGGGAGTTCCCAGCTGGGGAGGTTTGCCAGGGAATTGCTTGTATAACTGCATCACTAAAGTGGAAAATAAGAGGTGTGGATATCTTGGAGCTGAACATGTGTGGCAGCATTGCTGGAGATCGGGATTCTTGGCTGGGAATGAAACCAGTTTTTTGCTGGTTGTTCAGGAGGCCAGAGCAGGTGGCACTGGACCCTCTGTGCCCAGGCTGGCCCTCCCCTCCCTGCCTGCTTTGAGCTGCCCAAGAGCGATGTCTCCTTGAGCAGCAGGCATTGCTTTCCCCTGGGAGCAGCTCCCAAACACTCCAGCACTTGGAACCATCGCCCTGCTTGCAGAGGTTAATGGGACGGGCCGATTTCCAAGTGGGAAGCTTTGCCCAAAAGTGGGTTAGCAGGAGGGCGGGGAGGAGACAGGCCCTTGCGAAAACAAAAATTCACTTACCCAGCAGTTGCACCTGGGCAAGGCCACTCACAGTGTGACAGAGGTGAAGCCCAGTGTGGCAGGAGTTATTTAATATGGGGAAGTGGATCAGGTCACTCATCTCCAGTGAGGATCTGCTGCCCTGGCACGGTGCTGGTGGGAATCCTGCAGGGAGGGGTGCCCAGTTCGGGACAGGGCCTTATACCAAGGAGCAGGACTGGCCCCCAAACAGGAACATGAAACCATAGAATGGTTTGGGTTGCACAGGACATTAAAGATCATCCAGTTCCAAGCGGTGGGCAGGGACATCTTCCACTTGAACAGGTTGTTCCAAGCCCCATCCAACCTGGCCTTGGACACTTCCAGGGATCCAGGGGCAGCCACAGCTGCTCTGGGCACCCTGTGCCAGGGCCTGCCCACCCTCAGAGCCAAGAATTCCTTCCTAATATCCAGTGTAACCCTGCCCTCTGGCAGTGGGAAGCCATTCCCCCCTTGTTCTGTCCCTCCAACCCTTGGAAATTGTCTCTCCATGTTTCCTGTCGGCTCCTTCAGGCCCTGCAAGGCCACACTGAGCTCAGCCCAGAGCTTCTCCTCTCCAGGCTGAACAATCCCAGCTCTCCCAGCCTTTCCTCCCAGCAGAGCTGCTCCATCCCTCTGCTCATCCTGCTGCCTCCTCTGGCCTCTCTCCAGCAGCTCCACGTCCTCCCTGTGCTGGGCCCCCAGGGCTGGGGCAGCTCTGCAAGTGGGGTCTCACCTGAGCACAGGGGCACAATCCCAATCCCTTCCCTGCTGCTCAGACTGTGGGACCAGCCCAGGACACAGTTGGTTTCTGGTCTCAGCACACACAGACAGGGCATGTCCAGCTCTCACCCACCAGCACCCCAAATCTTTCTTTTTTTGCAGTGGAAAATGCCAGGGCTCAACTTTGATTTATGCCTGGTGTGAATAAAGTCACCTCATCGACTTCCATCCCACACTTTAATGTGCTTCCCCACCTCAAGACACCTTCCCACAACCCCTTTTTATTCCTTCTCATTGAAGTGCATCAGAACGCACAGGATGGGGAAGCACTGCCATGACCTCTCTGCAGGTCACTCACACCAACTGAAGGAGAAAAAAATCCCACCAGCTCTTGGAAAACAAGGACTGAAACTTCTCATCCAACGTGAAGTGGCTGCAGCTCCCACTGAACATGAAATGAAGCACAAAGTGCCTTTCTCTCCTTCGACAAACACCGCTGCACATGTCTGCTCAGATCTATTTCAGGCATCAGCGCTGGTTGGAGGCAAATCTCAGCTCTGTGTAGGTGTGGCAGGGATGATTCAGCAGAGGAACATGCATGGCAGAAAACATTCCAGCAGAAAACAGGAGTTTTGTGGACCTCTCGCTGGCCAGATGACAGAAATCTCCCTTTTTGTCCTCACAAGGTGGTTGTGCTGTAAGCAGCTGCTCCTCCCAGCAGTGCAGGGGCTCAGTCCTGCAGTCTGGATTAAATAAAAAGTGCCACACAAGCTGAAAACACTGATGTCTGTGTGGTGTTTCACTTTCATGGGACAGCACTGAAGTTTTGCACAGCTAAGAACAGGGATCACAGCCCCTTGGTGACAGATCCATGTTTCCTTAGGTGTATCCATATATTTCCATAAAGAATATTTAATAGAAGTAGGGGGACATACTTATGTAATGCCTTTTGTAGGAGGAAAGCAATCTATGAGTTTGATCAACCAGTTAGATTTTTACAGCTTGGTTATTAAACCAAATTAACTCCCACTGTTACACACAGTTCTTGCATGGGATGTATCACACACACCCACATATATACAAATATTTACTCCTGAGAAGAGCTGACCTCTATTAATGCACAAAGATTCTGTACTACTCTGATTTAAATGTCATATTGTAAAAAAAAAAAACCTCATGGGAGAACACACTGCAAATAGCCATTATGTCCATGAAAACATCTCATTATCCAAAACGGAGTTGTGCTTAAAAGTGTCTTGTTTATTTAAAGCTCAACTCCTAGAAATAAATTCCACATTTCTCATTCTCTTCAGATAAATACTCAATTAGTTAGCATGTTTATGGCACTGGAATGAATACTGGAGTGTTCTGTTGTTTTTAAAAAATAAAAATAATTAAAAAAAATGTGTTGCAATGACAACCAGAGATTTAGTAGCCATTTTATTTGCTTGAGTTGACCTCATAGGATGTGATCTTGGAGAAAGACAGGCTTTTAGCAGGGCAGTGATTTAATACATTGAATTCATTGCAAGATAAATAAGCAGCAGTCACACTATTTTCGAGTCTCTCTATTTGTGCCTATGTGAGGTCTCCACAAGGAATAAAATTACATGGATCAAGAGGCATGCAGCTGACTTGTCACGGGGCATTGTAGAAGAAACTCTCTCCCCCAGCTCAGTTCTCATTAGCTGTGAAGGGCTGATGCTTGCAGTTTTTGGATGGAGTTGCAAAAGAGAGTTGCTTTTGCCATCAGTGTCACGGGGTCCAGATGTGAGGAGATGAGAAGCAGACGCCTCACCACACTGCAGCTCTGGCAGAGGCTTCCAGCTGACAAAAAGCCTGAAAGCACAGGGTGATGTTTCCAGCGTTTCAGGTCTTACACATCAGGAATTCCACCAAAGTGCTCTTGGGATCTTCTGGCCGGACTGGCAGGGAAGTTATGCCTGAGCTTCCCACCAGATCCTTTTCTGCAGGACTTTGTCAGGGTTAGTAAAGTGATCCTCCTCTGACTGAGATACTGACATGCTGTAGCTATTTACCTTCCATAACAAAGATCACAGAATCCCAGAATCCCTGAGGCTGGAAAAGCCCTCCCAGCCCATCCAGTCCCAGCTGTGCCCGATGCCCACCTTGTCCCCAGCCCAGAGCACTGAGTGCCACCTCCAGCCCTTCCTGGGACACCTCCAGGGATGGGCACTCCAAACCTCCCTGGGCAGCCCCTGCCAAGGCCTGACCTCCCTTTCCATGGGGAAATTGCTCCTGGTGTCCACCCTGAGCCTCCCCGGGCCCAGCCTGAGGCCGTTCCCTCTCCTCCTGTCCCTGTTCCCTGCGAGCAGAGCCCGACCCCCCCGGCTGCCCCCTCCTGTCAGGGAGTTGTGCAGAGCCACAAGGTCCCCCCTGAGCCTCCTTTGCTCCAGGCTGAGCCCCTTTCCCAGCTCCCTCAGCCCCTCCTTGTCTGCCCCTCTCTAAATATCTAAGTAGATCCAGCACCTTCCCACAGAACTGAGGATCAAATACACCTGTGCCAATGGAGCAGAGCACTCCCAAAAGCACTGAGGTATTTGAAGCCCCTCTTATGGCTTATGTCTAAATGTGATGCCAACATCTCTGGGAAAATATGTCTGCTGTGAAATTGTGGTGTTTTTCCAAATTGATATAAAAATTCAAGATGGGCAAAATCAAATTAAAGAAAAAAATTACAACAATTTCTTCTCAGCCTCACATTCAGGAAGGGAAGTTGCCACCTTAAGATGTCAGCAGCGGCCCTAAAAATGTGTGCAGAGGACAGGACATCAGAAGAGCCATCGCTGGCCATGTCCCCAGCTGCTGGAGGAAGCAGCCAGTGAGCACAAACCCTCTCCAGTCAGCCCTTCCCCTCACTTAAAATTCCAGAATAATGAACACTTCGCACAGAAGGGAAAATTTTCAACTCTGACTCACGGGATTATTGCTTTTTGTTTATAATACACACCCACTGATCTTACGATGGATGCACGACGGATCCGTCCTGAACCACGGGCACGTGACAAACGCTGGGAGCGCTGGTGTAGCACGGAGCACAGCTGGATTAATCCATCCTGCATTTCCTTGGAGTCTCCTTGGAGCTCGGGGACAGACCCTTGGCATGCCATTAGGCTGCTCCTCACGGCTGGAGAGAAAGCTGGCAGCCCATGGAACGTGAAACACGGGGAAGTTTTAAGTTTTTCCAACGCAGAAACTGCAAGCAGGTGCTTCCCTCACCCCCAGCACCCCTTGGATCAGTGGGAGGCCCAGTGGGAGCAGCCAGCAGGCCCAAGGCTCCACAAAGTGCAGCAATAAATCCCAGCTGACGTGTTGCACCTGGTTTTCCATGCAGCAGGATCACAGAGGATGCTGCGAGCTGACTCGAAACCAGAGGAATTGCGTAACACGCAGCCCCGTGCGATGGGGATGGCTCCATGCTGGAGCCACGCTGGATCCAAACCCTCCTTCCTACACTCTGGAAGAAGAAAAGGACCCTCAAGTGGGTGTGAAGGTTTGTGCTGCCAGAGTGTAAATGAGAATCAGGCCTGACAGCTTTTAAACAGCACACAGCGGTGCACAACCAGAGGGGGAGGCTGTCCAGCTGAAATACCAGGGATTTAGGCAGCCAGAAATTGGGAAGCAACAAAACAACTGGTGGGACTGAGGCGAGGACTGATGCTAGCGGATCTGCCAGCTCCAAAAACAAGCAGTAATAACAAAAAAAACATGACCTACAGCTCACATCTTGAGGTTTCTAAACCTCAATCCTGACCAGTTAATTTGGTTTATTAACTCTGCAGGCATATTCTGGTCACCAGTTCGAGCTTTCCCCCCAGAATCTGAGACCTAGAACCAGGCTTTGTTGGGACCAGAGGCTCCTGGGTGGTCAGTCACCCGCCTGAGGTCTCACCACACAAGCCATGGCTCCCAGGATGACCAGGAGCGTTGGGTCCCTGGCTATAGGATTCCTGTGGGAAGCCACTCCCGCTTTCCAGCCCCACTTCCCATCTTCCCACCTGCAATCAGAGGGCAGAATGCCACCTAGTGAGCTGCTCTTCCTCTTCCTTTTCCTCCTCCTTTTCCTCCCCACAGCCCCCCAAGCCTCCCAACCCTGCCCCGCTGCAGGGGGACCCACAGCAACTATCCCGTCCCTTCACTTGTGTTACAGCTCTGGCAGCAGCTCCCAAATTTTCCTGCTCACTTCCAGGCTTCCATCAGTGCAGGAGTCCCTCTTGCTTGCCTGGGAGCTGCTCCTGGCTCCCATTTGGGATCAGCTTGCCCAGTGTCCATGGCACGGAGCAGGGAACCTGGCAGGGACACAGGCCAAGGATGCAGGCACAGCAGAGCAAGGGGGGCCCTTTAAAGCTGCATCCCTGCTGATCCCACCCCCATTGGAGGGGTTTGGCAGGCAGAAACAAGATCATGGAAGGGAAGCTGCTTTGTGAGGCCTCAGCTGATGTAACCACTGCATTTTGATATGGATTCTTGGTGCTAATCACAGCCTGGCTGTGGTTGGAGTGGAGGTTTGCCCACTCTCCCCAAAACCAAATTCCTGCTGGCATTTCAGGAATCTCCCTGTTTTATTTTTTCCTTTTTTTCCCCCCCAAACCCAACAAAAAGAGAACAGGTCTCCCTGTATTTTATTTCTGGAAGCTGGAGAGATTATTGAAGCCATCCTTCACAAGGAAGAAGCAAGCTCAGCCAAATTATAGGGATCCCTCCTCTCCCGAGAGGCCTGAGCATAACAGAGATGCAAAAAATGCCTCACTGAATATGTCTGAAAGTAACAAAGATTTCTAACCAGTTATTCACCCCTGTCCATGATGTGGCATCGTAAAGGAGCAAATAATGGGGCACCAGGGAAGTAAAAACACCTTTGAACAGCATTTAACAGGGTCTTATTCCTAGGAAATATGCTGGACAAG
Organism: Oriolus oriolus; assembly: GCA_013400235.1. Taxonomy (NCBI): domain Eukaryota; kingdom Metazoa; phylum Chordata; class Aves; order Passeriformes; family Corvidae; genus Oriolus; species Oriolus oriolus. The sequence goes on along the minus strand of VXBT01008389.1, from coordinate 57,128 downwards.
CAGGGAAAAGAGGCAGGGTGGAAGATGCTTGGAAGCCCCAGCACAGTCAAGGCAACAGATCCAGGCTCGGCTGACCCTGCTCCTGTTGCTGTAAAATAGGAATGACACCTTGCACAGGTAATCACAGCCACTTAAACCCTCATCTGCATTCCACACAGTGCAGCCAGGGAATAAACATTATCACCTCCTTGTCTGGAGCTGCTGCCCGGGTTAACCTCCCACCAGCCTCCTCCCCAGTTAAAATGATCAATGTTTAATTTAAAAACAATAAATCCACTGCTAAATCCAGGGTTTAGCAACTCCCCAGTGGATCCCCTGAGTGCCCAGTTTTGTTGTGGAGGACCAGCAACACATCCCGCATCCCAAACATCCAAACAATCAAATTTACAGGACACAGGACAAGGGGGAATGGCTTCAAACTGACAGAGAGGTGGGTGAGACTGGATATCAGGAAAAAGTTTTTTACTTTGAGGGTGGTGAGGCCCTGGCACAGGTTTCCCAGAGATGTTATGGCTGTCCCTGGATCCCTGGAAGTGTCCAAGGCTAGGTTGGACACTGGGGCTTGGAGCAACCTGGGATAGTGGAAGGTGTCCCTGCCCATGAGCTATAAGGTCCTTTCCAACCCAAACCATTCTGGGATTCTATGAAAAAAGGGGTCAAACCAACAGCAAAGCAAGGTAAAAAAAAAAAAAAAAGATGAAAAAAAGAAAAAAAAGATGGATATAAGAGAAATCTTCCTGGGAGGAAACCAACCTATACCTTCTGTTGACTAAGGAAAAGGGAGTTTTCCAACTTGCTTGGGTTAATTCTCTAACTGTTCCTCACTCCAGCCAGGACTGATGTACAGCAAGAGCCCAGCTGGCAGTGGCTGGGACAGGGCAAAGTGATGGGAACTTTCCATCCCGACTTTCTTGTGCTGATGCAAGTCAGTGCAAGACCACTGGAGCTGGTGGAGGTTGTGTCTATTTATATCAGTGGAGGATCTGGCTGATGAATCACCCCCTTGCTGTGGCTGGAAAATACTGCCTCACCGGGAAAATCCCGCTGCCAGCGGCACGAAATCTCAGTGGCGAGGGAAGGAGCTCCCTTCCAGCTCTGGAGCAAATCCACTTCAAATTAGGCGGGGCCCTGTTCCCGCAACAATGAGAACTCAACTCCAGCCCCTCCGTGGCTGCCCAGCTCAATGGAGGCTGTCAGAACATTCCTCATGGGGTCTTTCCTACTGGTGTTCCTTTTCCCTCTGCCTGTCCTTCCTGCAGGCTCTTTGCTGCCTGCACACGTTCTGCCTCACGAGAGGACGACCAAAACAAACCCTGATTTATGGCCCGCTCGGAGGGTGTGATGACGTCCAGGGCTCCGTTTGAATTCCTTCACGTTTGCAAAGTTTAGATGTTGTCCCAGGAGCTGCCGAGGCATTCAGAGCAGGAAGTCAGCAGGAAAAAAAAAAAAGGAAGATAAGGGCTCTGCTGAGGCTGGGACAAATCCCCTACCATGTGTTTTGTTTTCATGCCTTCTCGTGGTTTAAAACTGAAGTAGAAAGGCTCTTCTTCAGCTTCTTTTTCCCCTTTTCCTTATCCCAAGAAAGGCAGCCTCAAGCAGAAGTGATTGTTTTCTTAATGAAATTTAGCCTAAGGGAAGGAAGGCACCTGGAGCACAGACAGTTTGCATTTGATATAAAGTCCATTTTTAAATTAAATTTGCTAACGATTCCAGAGCCCTGGTTACATCACATCCCCAACCAGGCTGAAAAACCCCAGGGACTGGGAACTGCATCTGCCCTCGCACTGGTGGGGTGCAGTGGGGATCTCTGAGCTGGGGAAATCAGCCCTGCACATAATTCCCCCCTCTCCACAAGGGGAGAGCTGACACACGGGCCACCTGCACCCCACAGATTCCCCAAGCCCTGCCTCACCAGGCCAGGAGAAAGGGGGCATGCCTTGGATTCACCACAAAATGATATCAGGGTGATGGTATCAGCTCATCTCCCAGCGAGCAAAGCCATTAAAAAGACACCAAAAGTAGCTCTCAAAGTAAGTTTCATGGAATTTATTGCATGTCCCTCATGTGAAAGGAAAACTCATCTTTTGTCACTGTTTTGCACTCAAATAGCAGAACTTCAGCTCTGTGCTCGGCAGTAACTTGGTCTGGGCCATTTTGCCAGGCTGGGACAGTCAAGTGTCTCTGATTTCACCTTGTGATTGTTTTTTAGAAGGTGGAAGGGTCTTTTCTGAGGACACAGTGTGTGGACACTGGGCCTTTTCCCAGTGCAAACCAAACGATGACTTGACCTGGAGCTGGGATATCCAGTGCACTCATACTGAGGCACTGATGTGTCTGTGGCCAGACCATCAGACACAGAATTTTCCACATTTACCCTGCTCTCCCAGCCCTGCAGTGCTACATCCTCCGCCTCACTCACCTCGCCAGCAGCAAACCCCGAGGGCAGAGAGAGACCTCAGGCCGTGTCAGGACACCCTGCAGCAGCAGGAAAAATTAATGGATCTCCCAGGGAAGCACCGTGAGGCTCAGGAGCTTGTGGCACCCACTGTCACACACACTTGGTGGCCGCTTGCCACTTCGCTCGACGTAAGAGAGATACACAGACAGACACAACCAATTCCAAGAAGTTTTCCACCGGCATTTCCCCTCGGAAAGTGAGAGCGGGGCACCAAAAAAGCGAAGCACGGAGCGCTTTTCGGCGCACAGTTTTCTTTGGAGGGCAGCTTGTTTGCAGAGAGATGAAAGGCATCGCGAACACGCCTGACAATCCGCGAATCCGCATCCGTACACATATTTCCAGCCGTGCTCACGCGGCTTTCCTTCCAGCTCCCTTGCAGGTCTGATGAATCACGGCCTGCAAACAACCCCACTCAGGCAATAGTCACGCTGAGTGTGTCATGACTAACCCTCCCCGAGCAGGAGTTTATTCACAAAGTGTATGCAAATAGCAAACACATCTGTAAGCAGCGGCAGCGGGCGCTTACTCCCGGGATAATTTGCAAACAAGGAAAGGGGTTAAGTCTGTCACGCTGATTGCTTACAGAAAGTAGATCAACTCAGCCTTAGTCATTTGCATCTCTTTCTGGATTGCAAATCCTCCTGGCACAGAATACAGCAGGCCCTTTCATTTGTTTTCCTGCTCCTCGTCCTCCAGATGTTCAAGTCAGACTTGTTTTCTGCAGTTGGTTTTTTTTTTTTTTTTAGCACTTCTCAGCCAGATAATGAAACCTACTACAGGCATTGCTTTGCAATATTTGAGTTCTGAAAACTCAAATATATACTTGATTTTTTACTTCCAGCGGTCAATCACATAAATGCACGAAGCTTTTCCAAAGAAGAAATTCATAGAAACATAGCATGGAATGGTTTGGGCTGGAAGGGACCTTAAAAATCACCTCATTCCACTCCCTGCCATAGGTAGGAACACCTTCCACTATCCCAGGTTGCTCCAAGCTCCATCCAGCCAGATCTTGAACACTTTCATGGATGGGGCATCCACAATTTCCCTGGACAATTTGTTCCATGGCCTCACCACCCACACAGTAAAGAATTTCTTCCTAATTTCTAATCTAAATCTACCCTCTTTTCTTTCAAGATTGTCACATGAACATTCTGCTTCAACAGCAATGCAGGGTAAACACTGGAATTCATCTGCAGAACGAAACAGCAATGCAAATTATTTGTTTCTCAGCAGCACAATTATTCAACAGGCTCATGTTCAGTGGGCCCTGTGAAAAGGCCTATGCTCAGACTTTAAAAAAGCAACTATACCCCAAAAAAACCTTCCAATGGGTCAGAATCAAACCCAGAAATAGCCCTCCCCAATGCCCCTTGAGTGAGTAAGTGTTTAAATAACTTACTCAGTGCAGTATTGCCCACAGAACTCTACCTCTGGACCCCCAGATTTCAGAAACACCAGCTCTAATTTCACCTCACGCAAAGGCAAACCCCTAAAACTCCTTTCTTTTGGGTCTGGAATGGTAAGAGCTGCAGTGCATCAATAACGGGTTAATTTAGGCATGGATTTAACTCAGGGCTGCTGTGCCGAGCTCCTGGCAAGCAGAAAGTGTAGCAGGAGGATCCTCCACCCCCAGCAAGGAGCAGGTGAGCGAGAACAGACACTAAATTTGCACTAGGTGTGGGTAAAATCAGTAGTTGGAGAGGCAGCAGGCCTGGGAGGCTGAGTGTGTTCCCGCTCCTCTGGCTGCCTCTCGTGACTGCCGGGGTGCCACCTCTCGTTTTACAGCTTATCCAACGTCTCCAGGTCCCGTCAGAGGATGTCTGGCTGCTGAGCCTGCTCCTCTTACTGCTCCACGACACCTTTTCTGCTGCTTTCTCAGTGCTTCACTTCAGCATTTTTGACTTACAGGCTACCCGTGCTATCCAAATTCAGTCTCCGTGTTCTCCTGTGCCATGAAAAGCAGTTTTTTAGGAGCACATTTGCACCTTACTCTTTGATTGAAATCTGCACTCCAGAACAGCTGCAGACAAAGAATGCCTCTACACACTGCTGTACATCCCATGACTTATTTTGCAAGAAGTTGCCCCTTTCCCTGGATTCAGGAAGTTACCGGGAACCAGAAGTGAGCCACTCTAAAGAGTGGCTGTGAATATTCTGTAGATGTTTTATTACAAGTCCCTCATCTTGCCCATGTCACAAATGAATAGCTGTGAGCTTCCTTTGAGGCTGACTTGGTTCACAATCCCACGGCAGAATGGGATAAAAAATTCCCGCATCATTCCCATCACATCTTACTCCATCCTCACCATCCGAGGGCTTGGAGTCGCAGGGGGTGAAGTTTCCAAGTAGAAGAAGATGATGGAAAGTCTGTGCTCCTGATCCCTCTCACCAGATTTTATTTCAGAGATTTGGGAATGGTAGCCAGTGGGGAGTTTCTCTGGGTTTAGGGAGCAGGGATAAAGGTTACATCCAACTTTCAGTGCGACCTAAAAATGTTCAGGCTGGTGTGAGCAAGAGCTGCTGCCTCATCTCACTGACTCTTTCCTAGTAGCATCTTAAAAAATAAGGAATGATGCTCCAGGGGAGCCTCCTTCTCCTCAAAGAAGGACTCACTTTTAATTACCAACTACTAAATAAAGCCATTTTCGCTCATTTCAACCACCAGAACATGCAGATAATGCAACACACACTCATAAATACCCTGGCAATGCAGACACAAGGAGAGGGAGATGCTGAGTGTAGACATGGATGCATTCCTTTGGAAAGGGTGCTACGTCCTTACCACGAGGTAAATGCTACTTTATGTGGCCCAAAAGTGGCAATAAAAGGACTGTAAGTTCTGTTTTATGTTTAGTATATGTACTAAACTTCTTTGTGTATGAGAGGTTTGTAAAAAATCAGCAAGTCAGAAGTAATATGAGCAGAGTGTTTATTTTCCACTTCTCCAAAAATGTAATTGTTGATACTCCTGTTTCATTGATACAAACAGCTTTTCTTACTTCTTTTCATTCCTGACTCATTTGAGTGTTTGGAAATTATTTTGGACTTGTGTCATGCAGCCAGTTAGACCCGATGATTTTGTCACATGTACTTCTCTGTCCTTTTTCCTAACTGGAATCAAACAGCACAGTGAAGATCCAGCTCCACCCCCTGCCATGGGCAGGGACACCTCCCACTGTCCCAGGCTGCTCCAAGCCCCAGTGTCCAACCTGGCCTTGGGCACTGCCAGGGATCCAGGGGCAGCCACAGCTGCTCTGGGCACCCTGTGCCAGGGCCTGCCCACCCTCCCAGGGAACAATTCCTGCCCAATATCCCATCCAGCCCTGCCCTCTGGCACTGGGAAGCCATTCCCTGGGTCCTGTCCCTCCATCCCCTGGAAATTGTCTCTCTCCCTGTTTCCTGTCGGCTCCTTCAGGCCCTGCAAGGCCACACTGAGCTCAGCCCAGAGCTTCTCCTCTCCAGGCTGAGCAATCCCCGCTCTCCCAGCCTTTCCTCCCAGCAGAGCTGCTCCATCCCTCTGCTCATCCTGGTGAAATCCCTGCTCAGCGGGGCTGTGACCGTGCTGTCTGTGCGGGGAAATACTGTGGGGATGGGATGGAAAGCACAAGACCCACCAGCTCCAAACCTGCCTTTGATCTCTGCCAGCCTCTGTGTGCCAAGGAATTTGCTGGAGCAGCGGGGCTGGCCATGGGGACACTCAGGAACCTGCGCCCTGGGCTCTGTTCTGCATCTGCTCCCGCAGGCAAACAACCCGAGACTGTCACCGAGCAACGGGGAGATGCCGGTAATTTAGGAAATGACCAACCATTTGTGTGTGTCTGCACGATGGAAAACGCATCCGGGAAAGGTTAAATCTGCCTTTGCAGCAGCACAAAAGAAACGGGAGCGAATACCGAGCTGGGTGTGGTGCTGCTGGAAGGAGACTGGTGCCCCTGCTGTGGTAAAAGATGCTGCCGTGTAAAACCCTGTGTCACATCCTGCAATGTGTTTGTTTGTCCCTATCATGTCACAGTGAAGTCTGGAGGTTGGGTTTTGTTTGCTTGTTTGTTGTTGGCTTTTTTTTATTTAAATCAAAAGAATTCTGGAAGTAAATTTCTTCAGATTCCTCGCTTGATGGATTTTTTGGCAACTGAGACAGAAAGGAAATGCTGCTGGATGCTACCTGAAAAAGTGGCAGTTCTCTGTTTTATGTGTGTTCAGGGGCAAAACTGGCAGTCACCCATCTCGTGCTTGTTTTGAAAAGGAAAAATATCATCTCTGACCCAGAGTTTTCCTAGAAGACTCTCGTCAGTGAGAGGGGAAACAGCACAGCTTGTGGTGTTTCAGGCACCAGCAGAGCACAGGTGATAGAAGCACTGCTGAAACCATGGTTCTGTTCCCACGGGAATTCCGAGCATGCCCATCTAGCCAGGGATGGAGATGTCCCATTAAACAGCTGAACTCCTCTCTGGAGGGCAGGGAAAAGGTGATTTATGCAGCTGCAGGGCGGGATCTCTGTGTGACCACAGAGCAGAGCCAAGCTCATGCCTGGGCTGCTCCCCAGGTAAAAATACACACGTGTCCAGCTGTGAGCCTGCTGGACTCATCCCCTTGCAAGCAATTCCTCTATTGCATATATTTTTAAAGGAGGAAATAAAACATGCAGCTGAAGGCACCGAGGTGGATGTGGCAAGACGCGAGACAGGTTCACCACGGCGCAGATTATTCTTGTCAAACCTGGTATCTGATTTTCTGGAGATCAGATCTGCAATAAACTTTCCCTCTCTCAGTTCCAAAAACGCTGCAGGGCAAGGTATGGGTTTACCTGGAGAAGGAGGAGGCTGAGATGGGCAAAACTGAAGGGATGGGGCCTCAGGCAGCGGGGAGAAGAGTCAGAGCAAGAGAGGCTCCTTCCCCAGGACTGTTTCCAAGGCTGATCTGACTCAATAATTTTCCTCACAGCCTTGGCTCAGAACGTCAGCACGCGCTAATAAAATTTGCAGATGACACAAAACTGGGAAGCAGCTTCCATTCAGAATGTTAGAGCACGTTACTGTAAGGCCTCACGACCCGAAGGAGCGGGAAAGGGAGGAAATTCAGTAGCGCAAGGTCAGGCGTTTGGGAACTGCTGATTTTTTTTGCTGCAAGCGAGGAATTCATCACCTGGCAGCAACAGAGCTTTTTCCCCCCTGAGGAATGGGCAGTTAGGAATGCTAGCATGATGCAGATGTGAGGAGAGAACTTCAGCTTTAAAATGCTTCCAAAGAGGTGCCTCTGTTTGGGATCCCCTAGGGAGGGCTGAAGTAGTGCCACTGTACAAGCTTTTGGCCAGATTTCCTTTGCAACTGCAGGTACAATTCTTGCTCCCAGTTCCCCGCATGAATTCCCAAGGGGCACAAAACAGGGATGGAGAAGGGCTATCAGGTTAATCAGAAGAAAAAAGGCTGCATTACCAGAATACTTTTGCTGAAAGCTTTGCCTTGGGAAAAGGGCAGAATAAAAACTCAAAAGGGGGATCTGTGAGAAGGGCGTGGAGCTGTTGCAGAGAAGGTTTAGGCTGGAGAGCAGGGAAAGGTTCTTCCCCCAGAGGGTGCTGGGCACTGCCCAGGCTCCCCAGGGAATGGGCACGGCCCCGAGGCTGCCAGAGCTCCAGGAGCGTTTGGGCACTGCTGCCAGGGATGCCCAGGCTGGGATTGTTGGGGGGTCTGGGCAGGGCCAGGGGTTGGGCTCATTGATCCCTGTGGGTCCCTTCCAGCTCAGGATATCCTGTGATCCTATAATTCTGTAAGCCAGGTGTTCTCTAAAATGCGCTGGGCACAAACACTTGGGAAGAGCTGCCAGGATCATTTCCTCGTGAGAACATATGGATACACACTGGCCATCCATTTACTTCGGCTGTAAATTAGATGAAATGTTTAAATCCCTGGGATAACCAGATTTTGGAAAAGGCTTCCTATGGGATCACACAGTCAAATAATCCACCTACTCTTTGATGAATTAGAAAAGGGAGAATATACCCGGGCCAGGTGATGCAACAAGTCTTTTCTAATCCCTTCCCCTGTCCTAGCTGACTCTTCCTCAGCACTATCCATCAATAACATGAGTGATAAAACATGGACCTTTGAAGCTCCAACTTTTTCTCTGCTTTCAAAAGATAGTTGAAGGCATTTGCAAGCCTACACTCCACACCCTGCCTGCAGAGGACTGCAGAGTGTGGACTCATGTTTCTGAGTATAAATTAGCACACGGGGTATGAAAGTGAAATTTCAAAGGCAGGTCCAAACCACTTATACTGAAGAAAAAAAATCTGACTACAGCAAGGTCTTAAAAAAAACCCATTGAAAGAACTGGGAGCAGTAAAGACTTTGAATGCTTTTATTTTGCATGCTGTCCTTGGTCTTTTTCCACAGCAAATTTTGAGCACAACAGATTTTTCCTGTTCACCACTGAGTCACTTGCAAGAGGTTCAGAAGTTGTTTCCCATCTGCCTGGTTGCATTGTTGTGGTTCCACAGAGCCCCACAGGTGTACAGGGGTGATAACAGATATATAAACCAGTTTTAGAAATTCTTCCCCATGGACTCACAAAATCTTGAGTGTGTTGGCCTGGCAGGTTTGGCAGGAAAGGCATTTATTCTTGTGCAGGATTCATTTTTTGATGCCTACAGCACTGTCCAACAAGAGAGAATTGCACCATTTTTCATTCTTTCACAGTGTTCTATTTAAAATAATTACAAGCCCCATCAATTATTATCACTCAACAACTGTGACTTCCTGCCTTAAAAGCTCTTTGTTTATAACTCATCACCCACCTCTCTATTAGTGAATTCTCCAGTAATCCAATGCATTTGAGGACTACCTGGAATGGCATGACTAATGCCTCCCGCTCATATTTTCCCACTTTCCTGGTAAATCAGGAACGAGAAGCAGCCAGAGCATCTCCATCTGAGCATTGTCCAGGTCAGGGGCTCCTCTTTTTTTATCATATTGATGCCTTAGGTTTTAACTCTTATATTTTTCAAAATTCTGCATTCCCAGTGTGTGACTCTGAGCTGCCCTGCAGCCTGGCAGCTGCTGCTCTCTCATGCTCACACAGACATAACAAAGCCTCTCCAGGCCTGCTCTCCAAGGACACCCAGCCCGTCCCAGGCCCAAAATGTGTAACCCAGCACCTTGAGAAGGGGGGCGAGCTGAGGGGCAGTTCCATCATTAGCTAAAGTTTAATTGGCCAATTTATGCTGATCTGCAAATGGACCAAACCTGTAACAGTGTGAAGAACTCGTGACTCGGGGTCCATCTCGGGTGCAGCCTTTGGCCTGCCCAGGGTGTGCCTCTGAAGGCCTTTCCAATAAATATCCACCTTTATTCCCTTACCCCTGTCCAGTCTCTGTTTCCAGGTTGGCCTCTTTAGGCATCAGTATTTTCTGCATCCAGTCCTGCTTTCCTCGCATCCAGCCCCACCCCGCCCCTGCCCCTCTGGAGTCTTGCGAAAACCGAAGAGAGGCCAGTTTCAGTTTTCCTTCCCTCCCCCAAGACTCCCTCTCTTTCATCCTGGGCTGATTCATCTCGGGAGACTTCCCTACACCCCTGCAGCAGCCTCCGGGCCCGCTCTCCTCAGACTCGCACCTCGCCAACCCTTCAGCACCCCGGGCGCTTTTGAATGGATAAGCCAATGACTCCTTGAAGCGCATTCTCATTCATGCTCCTCGCTCGGCTCCCCTGGAAGCAAGCCCTGCCTTATCCCCGCGGATCTTGTTGCTGGAGATCAGAGCCCAGAACAAGAAGCAGTTAACAAAGTCCCCAGGGAACACCTCAGGTGTGTTTTCACTCCGTGCCTTACATCACCTCCCAGCAAGCCCGCACATGTTCATGACTCCAATTCCAAGCTCAAAGCCAAGCTTTCCCGAAGAGTTTTAGTTCAGAATAATTGTTGTTGTTGTTGTTCTGCCTCGCCGACATCACATGCAACCACCACTTTGCTGATCCTGTTGATTTTATAACAACAACAACAACAAAAAAAAGTTGTTTCATGTTATGCTGAGAGCCAGGGCTTGTGTGGGTAGGCAGACAGAGGGACACGTCACTTCCCAGATATTAAAACACTTTTTCCCACTCGTTCCAGTGTTCTACAGAGCAGCAACTAAGCCCTTGCTGCTTTTCCCCCTCTGAAATGTGTCTCTGTCTCCCTGCCACTGACGTGAAGAGGATTTAGCCCCAGGTGAGACCAGCCAGGAGAGCAGGAGTGCAGCGCAGTGACAGTGCCAACAGGAACGTGGCCAGAGGGGTAAAGCTGTCTCATCCTTTGTGATCCTCAGCACAGACAGCTTTTGTGGCAGGGAAACAACACCTCTCCTTTCCCTGAAGTGGTGTGGGGAGGGTGGAGGGCAGACTTTGCTTGAAGGGTTCTTCAGCTGGCCAGTGAAGGAGACCTGTCTTATTAATACTTTCCTTAAATACTCTGCAGCAGCACTGAAAAAAACCCACCTTTTATTCCACACATAGCTGCCTTCAAAGAAGGATGCTTTGTGGAAAGAGGAAATGGCTTTTCTTAGGTTCCCTAACACAGCTGGAAAACACAGGTGAGGGTTTGGGCACAGAGCCCTTTTTATGGCTTCTCTCTCCTATAATTGCTTTAGGATGTGTAGCGGATGTACAGCACACCTTCAGCCAAAAAAAAAAAAAATCCCTTTGAGAATGTTAGTGTGGCTGTGAGCTTTTCAGCAGGACCACCCTTTCCAGCTCTGTGCCAGTCTTCTGCTGAAATTAGGAACTGCCTAATTACAGCTTGGATGGTGCTGGTCAGCTGAACAGGGCCAGGGGAGCGTGGGCAGTGCCCCAGCCTGGCTTACACAGCAAAGAGTAACAGGCACAAAGGGATGGTTTTCGCCATCCAACCACCTCAGCCTCTTTATAGACTCTCCAGGTTGAAGTCATTAACAAATCATTCTCAGACACCTCTTACAATGCAAACAAACGAGCCTCGAAATCTTATTCCAGAGGTGGTTCCTAATGCAAGCAGAGAAGCAGAATTACCCTCTTGGCCTTCTCCTTGAATATTTCATCCGAAATATTCTCAAAACAAGTAAATCTGTTGAATTAAGCCGAGGAAGGGAACACACTGAAGCCCTTTAAAACCACTTCGGGAAAACAATGGCACTTGCAGTGACTTTCCTCCAGCGCATCAAGGAGGAGAGAACAAAGGGCCGATTTACGGGGCTGGTGAAGAATGGGGTCATTGTTCCTCTATTTCCTACACCTACCCACCCAAACAGAACCGAGCCCTTCCTCCGAACAACACCAGGCCGTGGCTGTCTCAGCTGGGGTGTCTGTGCCACCAGGCAGGAACACCAAGTACTTTACCCGATTGCCTCACAAGCGCTGAGCCAGCTGCTGTAACCCCTGGCAAACACGCAGGGCTGGGGGGGTTTAAGCCAAATTTGCATTTAGGTGTAAAGACGTGGCTCTGACTTGTCTCCACGTTTGAAACCTCATTAATTTTCCTTTTGATTCATTCATTCAGTTGCCTGTTAGCACGTCCCACGCTGCGTGCTGAAACTTGACCTCCAAGGGTGCTCCGAGCCCAGGCAGGAGCGCTGCTTTGATCGGCATCTCCTTAAACAACAAATTTCCAGTAAGAAGAGAGATTTCTGCACGGTGACTATGGCAGGAGCTGCTAGGACGTCCTCCAGTGATGGCTGTACGACCTGGCCATAAATGACCACCCCACCAAGGCTCCTTTCCAGGTCAGGGCTTCACCTCTGGCCCCAGTGGCTGCTCACTGAAGCTGCCCGTCCTCCAGGAGTTTCCAGGAGGAAAACATCCAACGTGTGATCACCACCAGCAGCTGCTGCTGCTTCTGTGATGAACTGGGGTAGGAACTACCCGATAAAAAACCACAGCTGCAGCACCAGGAATCCTGGATACCCTCATTTCTGCTCTCTGGCTGTGGCTTCCAGCCTGATGGGTAAATCTAGTGGAAAAGTGAAAGCAAATGAAGGCAGAAAAAAGACAACTACCTCTGGAGTAATTCCTTCGCTTCCCTCCGTGTTATTGCGATTTGCTGTGAAACTCTTCCCACCAAAATGCTCAGAGAACCTTTTAACAGAAAAATCAGATTAATGGGAGGGAGCACAGCAGCGCTGGCTTCCTCACAGCTGGCCTTTTTGGTTTCTGAGCCACTGATTTGTCCCCTTTTCACACTGAAATAAAAAATAAATTGTCACAACTCAGAGATCCCTACAGGCTTTCTTGCAGCCTGAGTAAAGCTAACTGAGGTTATGTTTGCCCAGGCTAGGGGAGGGCACGTGGGCAGTAACTAACTTGGGATGGCCATTCATCAACCCACTGGAGGCATCAATTTATCTAAGCTAGCGTCCCTTAACAGCCAGCAGAAAGGAGGAGGAAAATCCAGAGGAATTCACCTTACCCTAAGACAGAAAGCAAAATTAGGCCCGTTGACTCATGCCCAAAGCACACCCATTTCTCCTGCTGCCAGTAAAGGGAGCCTTGGGTGATGGAGGCAGCCCAGGCAGGTGAGTCAAATCCACCCCCACCTGGGAGCCCTCAGCCACCAGGGCCTGGTCCAAATCCTGCCCCCGAGCTGGCTGTGAAAGGAGAACGCTCTCATCCCTTCTCACACTTCATAAAGAGCTGCAGAGGGCCCTCGTTTCCCAAAGGGAACATTCCCACACCTCCAGGAGTCATGTGGACAGATTTCCTACCCAGCTGCTGCCCCTCTGCCCCCACCATTGCCTGTGCCCAAGCTTGGCCACTGGGAGAAGCCTCCAAGGGATGCAAGGAGCAGGAATGTCTGAGATGGCACCTGGTGGCACGGAGCCACTGGGATCCCCTGGGGCTTGGCAGGCTGTCCCCAGCCCTGGGAGGGATGTAGCAACCCAGAGAGGGTGTCCACACTCACTGCATGCATGTTCCAGCTCTGCCAGGGGGCACCTGGCAGATGTTTGGGTGTGCACGCTCACACTATTAATTAACGAAGGGAAACAAATACTGTACATGAGCCAGAGACCCATACATGTCTCAGGCAAATAGCTGAGACTTCAGCTAAGAGCAAGCAGGGTGAGGAGGGGGGATATCACCCAGCAAGCACACGCACCACCATGACCACTCAGCACGGAAAAGGAAAAAATAGCTGCTGCATAGTTCGGAAATATAAAAATAGTTTGGCTGCTCCCTTACCCTTTCCTTTCAGTCATCACTCCGCTGCAGCTCCGGGGTTTGTTTGTCTCAGTTGCCATGGGGAGGCTGTGGCTGCTGGGCCCTGCTGGGGAACTGCATCCTGCTCGTCCCTGAGCCCAGGGAAGTGGCTCTGTCACAGCCCCGAGCCCGGCGTGCTCCCTGTCCCTCGGAGTGTCTGACTTGGTGCATCCCGACTCAGTGAGGCTTCATCACATCTCCCCTTCCCACAGAGCATTTTCTGCCCTTTCAGGAGAGCTGTGGTGGCTGGGGACAAGGCTGTTGGGCTGCCCCTTGCAAAGAGTGCCACCCACCCTGGGAAATCCCTCCACAGAGCTCATGGAAGAATGTGCACGTGGCCATGTCCCACCTGGGTACCGTGGGGAACACCCTGCACCGAATTCTGCTGCCTCAGGCCGTGAGTGTGCTGGGGCTGAGACCCTGCAGAGCCAGCTCTGCCAGGTATGGCTCCTGCCCCCCTCCTCACGCTCAGGGCAGGCTGGGGGCTCAGCACAGCAGCCAGTGCATCCCACAGGAGCGGCGCCAGCTCCGCAGGGCACGGCCTTGGGCGGTGAAGGGGTGGCACTTGCAGCCCTCACCAGCCCTGCAGGAGCACAAACACCTCTCACAGGTCCCTGATAAGGAGTGTCTGCAGGCAAGGGCTTGTGGCACCCGCTGCTCCGCCCTGGCTCTGTGCAGAGGTGACTCCTAGGGCACATCAGCCTCCTTTCCTCACACCCTCACCCCTGCCCAGCCCCCTCCCGACTGTCCCCTGCCCCAGATCACGGTGCTGACGGGGTGACAGATGTGACAGCCCGCTCAGGTTAGCCATCCACCTCTCCCCCCAGTGCCACTGGTCAGCAGGGCCGTGCTTTATGGAGTGCCTGCAGTCCATCACCTCCTCGTAAACGCGTTTTGGCACCCCTCTGTATTTGCGAGTTTAAACATTCCTGCCTGCAATAAACCTGTCGTGCTCGCCCCACAAGTGTCTGAGCACCCCATTTCCCTTTCCTGCGACGTTCAAATACGCTGCTCGGAACCTAAAGGCTCCACGTTTTTCTAACACCTTCTATGTTTGCAGCACTGTGTAGACATTCATTGCCATCTCCCAACAGCCCGGCGAGGGAGGCGAGCAAATATTATTCTCTTTTCTTGGGTGGGAAGGCTGAAACAGAGTGAAAGCAGCTTGTCTGGGACCGCAGGGCTGAGCCTGGTAGCTCCTGAGCCTCCTCTCCCTTTATGAGAGCGCTGTGTTTGCTCGTAACCCACGGACCCTCTCACACCTGGAGCCCATCCCTGCTGCTGGCAGAGGCGTTCACTCTCCGTGAGCTTGGCTGCCAGGGCAGAGTAACTTGTGAGCAGAGCATGAGTAAGAAACGTTTCCTGCCGGGGACTCGGGTTAGGGCTGCTTTTTCACCACCCGTGGTGTGGAAACACCCAGCTTTTGAGAGCAGCCCCGACCTTCTTGGCCGGCTGGGCTGGAAGTGCTGGAGCTCGGCTTTTGGAAACGGCGAGTGTGAAAAATGGGAGAGGACTTTGCAGAGCTCGTGGGTGGTTCCGCTGCCACAAGGGGCAGGAGCGGGGATTTACAACCTCCCCATCTCCAGTCCTGTGCCCCTCCAGCCCTGCCTCAAGTGGATCTAGCCCCAAAAGCCAGGCCTTTGCTTGCTGTTTCACAGAACAAATGGGCTTTTGCACCTTGAGTTGCCTGCCCGTTTGAATTTTTAATTGCCATTGCCTAAGGATAAAGTGCCAGCTGACTCAATGAAACAAGAGGAAAGCTGCAGTGGCTGTCCCGCCTCTTCTTACACGCTTCCATTCATTTCTGGGCTCTGTGATCTCCAGCACCAAACCCGGAGTATCTCTGCTGATAAGGAAGGTGGCCATCAAAGGGAAGCCATGCTGTAAAAGGAGTGCTCTGACTTTCCCTAATGGCTCCCAGGCGGGGCAAAAAGAACAACTTCATTGTTTTTCTGTCGGGAACAGCTTTTATACAAGCTGGCAAAAGACCTAAGCTCCCATTCCTGGCAAACCCCCTGGCAGATGGGCTGGCACAGGTGAGCAGAGCCCAGCTGGCACAAGGCGTGCCCTCCAGCAGCACCAAAGCTTCCCTGCCAGGCTCAGAATTCCAAGCACTTTACAGCTGGAAACTCTGAACAGGCCACACTTCCATGGCTTTCTATGTTGTTTTTTTGTCCTCACGCTTTTTCAATTCAAAAGCTTGGTTTGAATGTATGTTCAAGGGACTTTTTAATTTTTAATCCCACCCTTCCACACCTCACTCTACTGTAGCTCCCACCCAGGGGTCAGACACGGGTTTTGGACACATGGCTGCAGCCCTGTCCATGAAAACTAAACGGGAGATAATACACCCAAGTGCGCCAGAAAGTTTCTCAGGAATTCTGGTGGATCAGCAGAAATTTGGTGGCGTATCTACGCCGGCAACACATTTACCTGTGCTGGAGCTCAGGGTTTCAGATTCCAGGGCACATTATCTAGGCTGGGGCACTGGTCCAAGTTATTGGTTTTACAGCCTGCCTGTAACTATGGAGAGCAATTTAAATAATTACAGCCCCGCCACAAAGAGCTCGAAAACTCAGGTGGCTGGGAGAAAGGGGAATGAGAAGGTGTGTCAGCACTGCTGGAAAAGAGATTAACCGGGGAAGTGGGCCAGAAGTGGCTGGGACACACTCTGGGCTGCTCAGGGATCTTTGATGACTGGGCACCTCAGTGGTGCTGTCCATCCATTCTCCCTTTTCCCACCTGTTCCTCTCTAGGAGCTGTGCTCAGGGCTTGAAAAGGGGTGGTGAGTCCTCTGCCAGGGCTCTGTCCATCCTTCCCCCTCCAAGGCTGGGACTCAACAAGCATTAAGCTATTTATGGAAAGCTGGACAAATAAGTAGAAGATCTGGATGCAACAAAAATGGAAAGTACGAGGTGGATCCTGAAGAACCCTGGGGTAAAACCTAGCTAAGGTGGCACAGGGGAGGGCATCAGCCTCTCCTGGCAGCACAGGCTCAGAGAAAGCCTTGGAGAGCTCTGCCAGCCCTTCCCCTCCCTCTCTCCAGTCTCTCCAGCTGGATGTAGCTCCTGCTCTACACCATTTGGTCTCCCAAAAAACCACGGGAGCATGCTGTAGCCAGGCCCCACAAGCATCATCCACCTGAGCAGGGAGGGTAGCAGTAAATAATCCATGGAGAGGAGTGGTTGGGATTGCAGCTGTGCTGTCCCAGGTCAGGAGAGCTTTCCTTGCCTGGCCATTTCCCCTGCAGTGGCAGGGATGAGAGGGAGGGGACGCTGGCCTGGCCAAGGTCACCTGAGTTACAGCTCTGGGTAGTGCCAGCACCTCATCTGCCAAGAGAAAGGCACTAGGCCTGTTCAGCGGAAAAGATGAGGGTTTATCCTACAAATCTCTGTTTAGGGCAGCATTAGTCATCTGCTGTGGGTGTGATTCAAGGCCAAAGTTAGCTGACCAAATTCCCTATATAGTCAAGAGAGAGACCAAGAAAGAGGGTGGTGTGATCCAGAGTGCCTCTGTTCCACGCCTGAAGCCAAACAGAGTCAATCCTGCCATTGTGGACAGAGCGGTATTTTCGTTTCTGGCTGCAGCGAGGTTTTTTTGTGGAATCTGTAAAAGCAAACCAACCTTTTAATACCTCATCAAAGCGGTTTTCCTTTTTTCAGCCACCAGCGGGAAGTATCGCACGTGTTTTGCTGGTATGCACTGCCCCACCAATAAACTGCACTGCTCTGGCCACGCTTGCCAGGTGTTCTTGAAGCTTTCATTGAGGATCAATCCAAAAAACACCCCAGGAGCAGCATTTCTGTCCCCCACCTCCAAAGCAGGGCTGGCAAGGAGTGCTGCAGGGCAGATCACAGAGAAGGGTTTTTCAAAGAAACCCAATGGAAATACACAGAAATTAAAGTGGTGGAGGGAGGAGAGAGAGGAAAAAGCACAAGAGCCCTCTAAGAATTCAGATCGTGGCAAGCTGTTGGAGTGAGGGAAACCCTGGGCAGTCACAGTCACTGCACAGGTGAAGGGAGCAGGAGCCTGGGAGATAATAGGACTTAGGATTAGTGAAACACAAGTGACGGAATAACTGAACCAAAAATATATCTGCAGGGACAGGGGTCACTCGCTGCCAGCTGCCAAGGAACTGTGTAGGAAAGAGTTCCTATCTTTAGTCACCCATAGTCTGGGGAGGCAGAGAAAATGATGCAGTGATGCAGCAGTGCTGGAAAAGAGTAAACACCTTAAAAAGTTCATCCATGAGGGAGGAAGGGGCAGGCCAGCAATCCTAGCACTGGTGGAACAACAGGCTATCCAATTTCTGAGCACTTCTGTGGTTACAAAGAGCACAGCCAGAAGTGTGATGTCACTTTTCTTATCAGATTTCCAAATCCCCTTGTTTCCTCCCCACATCAATCATTTTGCCTTCACAGTATGCTTCAAATTCCGAGTTTTCTTCCCTCCACATCACCATTAACCCCACTTCCCCCCAGCTGAAGGTGTTTGCCTGTTTATGTCAGCTTATCCAGTGACACCATGACTTTCTGTCCTTGGAGAAACCAACAACAGGTCTATTTCCATCGACGCTGTCATGACTCAAAGCGATGCAATCTCCCAGTTAGCATCCATCAATTGTTCTCAAACTGTTCCCTGGGACTATTTGCTGCTGGCAACGAAGTTTTGTTGGTCACATAAAGTTGTGTGCCATTGTTTCCATTTCCTGGCTGGAGGAAAAGGCAAGCCAATCCAGTGCTAACATTAACACTGATTTTTCCATTTGTTTCTGCAGATGCTGGTACCTGCAGTTTTGGTGGCATCACGGCTCAGCTGGCCAAACGCTCGTGACTGGCACATGCAAATGAAAGGCAAGAACAGATCAGCAAATTTCCTTAATTGTATGCACAAATACGAGTGGGTTTTTGGTTTAATACTCTTTACCCAGCTCTCTATCACAGTTGTTAGCCTGCTTTCCTATGTTTGTGTTTCCTTTGTTTGTTCAGCTTCATTTCATGGTGGTTTCCTTTTCTTCCCGTATTCCCAAGATCTCCGCTATTCATTCCGCTACCTAGTGAGCTTTTCTCCTTCCTGAAATGGCTTATCCTTGGCAACCCTTAGAGCAAATACTCTCTATTATAAACTCTGTTACTACTTGAAATCTAATCTCCTGTTCGGCAAAGTTTGTTTAGGATGTGTTTGGTGTTTCCCTCGGGATTTGTTTTGCGCACTTTTTTTAGTAAAACATTTTAACCAGCTGGGAAAGACCTCGGCTGAAAATTCCCTCTAAAACAGGGACAGCAGCCACATTCATGAAATCAGAGGTGGCAAAGGAAAAAAATTGTTGTTAAAAGTAAGAAAGCAAACATGTTTCACCATCCATTCTGCTTTTGCATCAGAAGGGACGTCTGGTGTGCAACGAAACCATCTTGATTAACCTGGTAAGATGGGAAAACTTCCCATGATATTTCCTATAAAAAATTGTGGAGGGGAATCTTAAGGGTTAAACACCACTATAGAGGAAATATCTTTTTTCTTAGGGGAAGAAGTGTGACTTGCAGAATGAATGCCCTTCAGATAAACACCTTGGATGATGCCCCTCGTTCCTTCCCGCCATGCTCCACCTCGGCAGGGTTACATTTTCTGCCCGGTCAACAAGTGAGAGCTTGTGGCATCCTCTTCCTCGTTCAAATGAGACACTCTGCAAACAACCTGAGCAGGCAAACAAAGCCCTGGTGTCCTGCTATCAAAGGAGAAAGGTCTGCATGCACACCAGTCAAGAACCGCGTTGTGAAACACCCGATGTTGACACACACCAGCTGAAGAAACACACATCCACCAAATGGAAGGAAATCAAAATGGAATTACCCAACAGTGTTATCTCCCTGCTCATTCAGCTGTGTTCCTACCCAATTTTCTCCCAATTCATTTACAGAGAAACTCAGTGAAGATATGTACTCTAGTTATAGCTCCTTTCTGGATTTTAGAGCTTGCTAAAATAGATATATTAAAATAATAGTCTGGTTTAAGCACAGTTTCCATACCCTTACTGCACAGTCACATTGAAATAGTGTCTGGGGATACAACATCATCTCCTTTTATCTTTTATTATGGCAAATTCAACACACAGAAATATATAATAGACGTAAAAATAGAAATCAGGAACTTGAGACAGCAGTGCAAATCCCCGAGCTCAGTAACGTGATAGGCACTTAGAAGATGCAAATTTGCTTGTTTGTTGGGGCAGGCAGTCTGCCCATGACTAAGGAGGCAGGCCAGGGCTGCCAGACCCTCACCAAAATTCCCAGTCCAACCACGGCTTCCTGCACGACCTTGTTCCAGTCACTTAATCCCGCAGATCTGTTTACAGTGGGTAAAAGGAGAACGCATGCTTTCCCTATCACAGGATGAGCATGAAGGCAAAATCCCTTAATTGCCGTGAGGAATGAGGAGGGTTTGAGGGCTCTGGCAACCTCTTGCTGGATTTTAAACACTTATTTCACTCCCGTGCCTGCAGGAGTGGGATGGATGGACAGGCTTGGGGTCAGGCAGAGCCTCGGGTCTCAGGGCATGGTCGGACAGGCTGCTCCGGCTGGACCTGCTGTGGATTTAGAGGTGACCTTGCCACTTTTCAAACCGGGGGCAGTTGTGCCTGGGCAGACACGGAGTTCAAGGAGAGCAGCTGGGAGATGCCCAGCTCTGGAATGAGCAGTGATTAGTTAAACTGCTGCGCCATCTATGTTCAGACACGGCTCCTGTTGGCAGCGTGCTCCATCAGCCCCGACAGGGCACCGCGAGGTGTTTCCCATCCCAGCTCAGTTCTCAGCCTCAGGTGTCCCTGCACTGACCACAGCCATGGAGCACGGCGGGGTGACACCCACGTGGGGCACCTTCACCGAATCAAACAGTCCCAGAATTATTTATGTTGGAAAAGACCCCCAACATCATCACATCCAAACTTGTCCCCAGCCCAGAGCTCTGAGTGCCACCTCCAGGCCTTCCCGGGACACCTCCAGGGATGGGCACTCCAAACCTCCCTGGGCAGCCCCTGCCAAGGCCTGACCTCCCTTTCCATGGGGAAATTGCTCCTGGTGTCCAACCTGAGCCTCCCCTGGCCCAGCCTGAGGCCGTTCCCTCTCCTCCTGTCCCTGTTCCCTGGGAGCAGAGCCCGACCCCCCCGGCTGCCCCTCCTGTCAGGGAGTTGTGCAGAGCCACAAGGTCCCCCCTGAGCCTCCTTTGCTCCAGGCTGAGCCCCTTTCCCAGCTCCCTCAGCCGCTCCTGGGGCTCCAGCCCCTTCCCAGCTCCGTTCCCTGCCCTGGACACGCTCCAGCCCCTCCAGGGCTCTCCTGCAGGACCCAGAACTGGGCACAGCCCTCGAGGTGCAGCTTTCCTTGCACTTGGGTTGTGCTCACATTTGGGTTGGCAAACTTGCAGGTCACATTAATGCTGTGATTGCCACTCCAATGCCTCGACCAACATCAGGGAAGACCCACGAGGCTCCGTGTCTGGCCACCTGCAAGAGGGAAGCAGTCCAGCTTGATCCATGGAGGTACAGCTCAGAATAAACAGCCGAGGGAGCTCTGCCTGTAGCTGGCAGGAGAATCAGCCTCTCATTCCTCAAAACCAAGAGACACCCAAGCGCATTTTTTTCTCACACCACTGCCCTTCTTGCCACTTGCTTTTTAAAGTACTGTGGTTTCATGTTCTCTTTTCCCAAAATGCCAGGCACTGCAGGGCCAGGTATCTCTATTTTGGAAGTCCAGACCTTTTCTTCACTGTCCTCCTCACAGCTGAACCCAGATCACTGCAATAAAAGGGTGTGATAAAGGAACCACTGCTTTTGGCTGGGGTAGGGTTAATTGTCTTTGCAGTAGCTGGTGTGTGGGGCTGTGGTTTGGATTTGTTCTGGAATCAGTGTTGATAATTCAGGGATGTTTTGGCCATTGCTGAGAAGAAATTACACTTTTTCTGCCTCTCACCCCACCCCATTGATGAGTGGGCCGGGGGTGCACACGGATTTGGGAGGGGACACAGCCAGGACAGCTGACCCCAAGGGACCCCAGGGATGTCCCACACCATATGGCATCACGCTCAGAGTCTGGAGACGGGAGCAGAAGAAGGAAGGTGGGTGCTTGGGATGATGGTGTTTGTGTCCCCAAGTTGCTGTTAAACATGATGGATCCCGGCTTTTTGGGGATGGCTGAACACCTGCCTGCCCAGGGGAGGTGGGGAATGGATTCTGGGATTTGCTTTGCTTGTGAATGTGGCTTTTGCTTTACCCATTAAACTGTCTTCACCTCAGCTCATGAGTTTTCTACTTTTACTTTTCCAGTTCTCTCCAAAATCCCACCAGTGGGGAGTGAGC
The DNA here is from genome assembly GCA_013400235.1 of Oriolus oriolus. Lineage (NCBI taxonomy): Eukaryota > Metazoa > Chordata > Aves > Passeriformes > Corvidae > Oriolus > Oriolus oriolus. The sequence continues at coordinate 35,128 of VXBT01008389.1, read as the reverse complement.
GAGCGGGGTTTAGGTGCTGGCTGGTACATGCTGCCCTTCCCATCTGGGAAGGCAAGGGGTTCCAGCAGAAGCATCTCAGATTTTTCCTTCTTAGGAAAGCTCTCCACTGGGTTTTCACCCTGAAAAAAAGAGGTGGTTCAGGTCATGCCACCTGTCAGTGCCTCATTTAAAATGTGGACAGAGCCTCTTCCAGGCACATCCCACCTCAAAGCCAAGGTAACCACTTGCAAAAACACTCAGCAGAGCAACCCCTTGTCTCAGGGCTCTGCACACACCCAGAAGTGCTTGTAAATCCCATTCATGGAACTAAATGACCACTTTACCTTCAAAAGAGCAGGCTGGCTGTGAACCTGGCTCTGAATTCAGCGATTCCTCCTCTTTGCCTGCGACCCTGGGCCTTCAGCACCCTCCCCTTTGCCTCACACACTTCCTGGGCAGCGACAGCACCTCTTGGGAGCACACATGGGGCTCTTTGTACGACCGTGGAAGCCACATCCTCCTCCCTACCAACCCTCCAGAGAGTTTTTGAGTGCAGTGACAAACAGGACAAATAGGATAACCCAAAGCGAGTTCAGTGTGCTCACTGCTACAGCACAGCCTGTTCACAGCTGGCATCCAACACGGGCTCCTCTTGGAAGAGCAGCAACCAAACCACTTACCCATCACTCCCCTGCTCCAAGAAGAGCTCTTTGCTCCTGTGTCTTACTCTCCCAGCAAATCTTTATCTTGATTTCCAGCCATTTTTGCAAACAGCTTGGTCTCACTACTTCTCCTCCCTCCTCCACGTCCCAGGTGTCAGGAGAGTCACACAGACAAAGGAACACCTACTCCTGGATCTCAGCATCTCTCCATTTTACATGCAACAACCTCTGGATAAAATCCAGAGGAACCATTTGGGTCAGCAAAGAGATCCCTAGGCCAGGTGCGAGCAGCAGCAGCAGTGGCTCCTGTCCCACTGTCCCTTGATCCACGTGAGTGGAGCACGCCAAGTGCCTGCAGGCTGAGGCTGAACAGACATTTCCAAGGTCACAGCTTCAAAGTGAGCCCTTAGATGGATCTTGTCCTTGCATTTGCCTCTCAGCTTTAGAGCTCCTGCTGACACCTTTTCCTGGTCTTAAAATTAAGGGAGCTGAACACAGCTAAGAGGGAAAAAGGGTTTTACCTCCGTGTTTATTGAAGGACCCTCAGGGGTGCCGAAATGCACATCGAAATGCACCCCAAAATGCCCCCCGGAGAAATGGCCCCCCACGATGTGATGTGTGTGCAATTATAGGCCTTGCTAATTAGCACATCTATCAAAGATTGCCCAGGGAGGGACTCCAGCGAGACCCCTCAGCGAGGAACCTTCCCCTGGCTGGGCCTGGCTTTGTTTACAGAATGTGTTCTGGAGAGGCCCTCGGGGTCTGGGGTTTCCAGGGTGTTTGGGCTCTTGGCTTAACGGGATATTGGGTCTGAGGGAAGGGATCAAACTTAAAGAATTATAACTGTGTGGGCTAAAAGCACTAAGAATACATAAAAGCTACATAAAAGAGTGTATAAAAGGGGTATAAAAGAAAAAGCAAAAAACCATCATGGCATCACTGCCAAAGCAGTGCCCCTGCAGCCGGGCTGGGGTTGTAAACAAGGCAGATTTTCCATGGGAATTCCCCCCAGGGCCAAAGGCAGTGAGGTGCCCAGCCCTCAATGGCTTCCAGCTCTGCCCCTTATTCCAACCTGGTGCATTCCAAGGCATATTTCAAAGAAGGGGATGGTCCTGGAAAGGTACTGAGTTGTTAATTATTCGGCAGCGGCTGCAGGGGGGGGGGAGGGTTTGCAATCCATTAATGACTTCGGAATCACTCGGCAGCAACACGTCCAAAGCAGCCTGGGAGATGTATGAGGTGTTCAGGAAAAGTGTTTTATTGTGAAAAGTGTCAAAGGCATCCTTTAAACTGCTCCTCCTTGGAAGGTTTTATTAGCAATTCATTTCTGTCACACCTCAGGTCAAGCTACTGTAGATCTTGCAGCGAGTTTTGGGGTTTTAACATGTTTTTATTTAATTGCTGTCTCAAAGATTGTTTTGAATCCTGAGTGTGCCCTGTGAGATGCTGTCTGGGTCCTCTTCCAAGCTGACCACACAGTGAAGCCTGAAACTTCACTGTGTTTCCTTTTGCTAAAGGACCACTGCCACACTCTGGCAAACTTTGAAATACATATTTTCCTAAAGTCCTGCTGATGGTTTGGGGCTTTTTTCCATCCATCATTGCCTCTTTCCAAAGGATTTGTTTGGAAACAAAATTTCTTTCTTTTCTTAACCAGGTTTATCCCTCTGCTGGATGCTGCCAGGGATGCTGCACAGCTTGCTCTGCAGGTGACACCCTCACAAAAGCTACAGGTAAGGGGAGATGTCTGGCATGACAACCTCAGGGTATCACACACAAATACTCCTGCAAAAAAATCAGCAGTGACCAGGACAGCCGTAAATGAATGCTGTGACTGCTCTGGCTCTGTGAAAATCTCTGGATTTCAGAGCAGTTGAGCATTCTCCATGTCCCATCAGCTTCTGAGAAAGTCCTGGTGCCTTTCCACCGAGCAGTTCCAGTTCAAGGGTAAGGCCGGTACAGAAACCTCCTGCAGGCTTTCAGCGCCGTCTCTGTTCCCGGGAACACGACTAAATCTGTCTGAAAAGAGGAGATGTTAACGCAGCTTGTCAAGAAAAACATCACTCAGGCTTCAGGTTCAGCCTGTGCTGACACCTCTCAGGCATTAGAGGAGGCCAAATCCTGCACTGATCACAGGGGCAGATGGATGAGGCCGGCGTTTTTCTTCCACATCTCAGCTCCATCATTTTGTTTTTCCTCCAGCTGGACACTCAGTGGCTCTGTGGTCCAAAACACAGACCTGAAAGCATAATTCTGTTCTCTCTTTACTACCTTGAGCAAATGTTCTCCAGTCATAATTATAGGAATTGTTTTTGATACCCTGGGGTGTCCAATTTCCATGTGACTATTCTGTTTTATCTGTTTTCCAGCTGGGCTTTTTTCTTCCTTGAAACTCGGGTTCACCACTTTCTGTGTGTTTTGTAAGAATTCCTCGGAGCTGCGTGCTGGCTGTTGTGCTTTGCAGTAAAAGCTTAGCCCATACCTATTGGAAGTTAACAGGACATGGACTTGATGTCCATTTTGGAATATTACCACTTCAACATCTACTTTAAAGTATTTTCAGGTGTATTGTGGAGTTATTTTCTTCTCCTCAGGCAATCTGAGGCTGGAGCCACTTCTTTGGGAGAAACTTCACCTGACTGAGAAGTATTTATAAGCTGCAGCTCTTCTCTCTTTCTCTGCAAACAGCTCTTATTAGAGCAGTGCCTCAAGCCTGATTAAATACCTCTCAGGTAGAAAAATATTTCTTCTTCTGTGTCTGCATGGCAGCAACTGCTCAAGGCTGTTACCCAAAAGGGGGAAAACTGATGAGAAGTGTGATTTCAGTGTTAATTATGCCCCAACAATTGCAGCCCAGCTGAGTGAGAGGTGGAGAGAGGCCACTCATGCCTGTGTCTTTCTGATTCAGTACAAGATACACCAAATAACAAAGAGAATAAACTCCTTAAAATAGGAGGTAAGGTTTCTATTAATCACTCCTAAAGACTCGGAATGGTGAAGGTATCTTTTATTTCACTAAAAAGCATCTTTCCATCCTTTCTTCTCGTCTCTCAGATCAAACCCTTGAGCTGTTCTGACTTGCAGCTCACCTGCCACAACTCTTTCACAAGCACATGCCAAAAACTGATGCTGAGGCTGTGAGACGTGAGGGTTTTTAAAAACTAAATGGTCACATAAAGCTTTTGCTTAATAATTGTGGTCAGCTTCAGCTGATGGGATTTTGTTGCTGTTGTTGTTACAACATTTTTATGACAGCAAAAGCCTTAATATAGAACCAACCCTTCAAGCACACTGAGGGTTTACTTTTGTGTATCCTGTCTTGGTCACCGTGTCTGCACACCCACAGGGCTGACCGAGGCAGAATTTTTATGTCTAAATGATTCCCAGACCCTTCAGCTCCCAAAATCATTTGGTGGAGTCAACAGATCTCACGTGCTTGAACCCTGAACTCCTGGGAAACAGGAGCAGACTGGAGGCTTCTTTTCCCCTCTGGATTTAGTAATTTCATTTGGATATTCAGTATTTTTCTGCAGCATGTACAGAAGGCAAACTGCACTCCTCTGCTGAAGACTGTCAATTTTCGTGCTTGGTTTTTCCCATTTTTTTGCTGTCTCTTGTTTATGCCATGGTTTCCTAGGAGCTCACTTTCCTTCTGTACTGAAAGACTTTATCCTTTTTCTTTTTAGAAGAATTTTAGTTGAAAGATTTCATTTTTCACCAGATTGTGATAATAGGTGTTTGTGCAGTTGGCTGCTTAATCATTAATTAGAGCTGCTTAGCAATTTAAGTAGACAATATACGGAAAGCCCATTTTTCTTGGAAAACCTTTTCTCTCAAAAGCCAAATCAGGGAGCAGCTTTTCATGCAGCATCAGCGTGATTGGACCCAAATTCCTTCAGCAGCACACCTGGGGTACAAGAGAAAATATCACTGAGATAACAGCAACCAAACCAAGACAGCTCAGAACTGCTGAAGTAGGAAATTGTTATTTCTTTATCTTGAGTGTTAATGGAGCAAAAAGAGGAGAAAAGGGGGCTACAGAGTGTGAAATAACCATCCTCTCAGAGAACCATTCCTTCCAGAACCGCACATGCCAACAGCAGCAAACAGCAGGGGCTATTATTAGAGCCCAGACATGGACACAAAGAGGTTTTCCATGAATGACAGCACTGAAATTTCACTCAGAGCAGTCTGGATGCCAACAGGAGATGTGCATAAAAATACTCTTAGACCAAGCCCAAGCAGACTGAGCTGTCTTGCAGGTCCTAGTAACAGAAATGCCTTTTTTACACATGGCATCAGCACAGCTTTTTTGCAACATCTCTTTTACACTCAGCTTGCTGAACCCCACCTGACACACCGATGCACTGCTGAACATCCTTTCCTCAGCTCCTTTCGCTCTGTTCCATTCATGCTCAGCAGGAATGCGCAGGCACAGCTCTCCAAAAGCCTCTCAGCTTCCCCCAGCCACGTGGCAGGAACCATCTCCTGCTTGTCTTCCCATGGAAGGAGCTGATCCTTTCAGGTCCTTTGCGGTATGATACGGCTTTTTTACTCTTTCCACTGGCTTGGGGTAACTGGGCAGCCCTTGGTGCCAGAGCCCTCTGCCCACAGGGTGAGATGGGAGGCTGTGAAACCTCCAAGCCAGCATGGGCAATTTTCCCATGTCCTGTGTAACCACCTGTAGTGAGAGGAAGGTGCTGAAACAGGTGTTTTGACCTGGAATGTCCTATCACAACAACATTATTGAATTTAGTACATCCTGCCTCAGCTCTGTGCCCTGCCTCTGCTGTCCCCTCACCTGCTGGGATAATTTCTAGTCCTTTTTGTCGTTTTCTCCTTCTTACAGCATCCACTTTTCCCGCAGTGCTCAGAAATCCTTCTGTGTGTCTGTGCAGGAGGCACCAAAATGCCAAATAACAAATTGTTGTGCTGTGCCGTGCCAGGACCGTCCCTGGCATTTCCTGAGGCATTTTTTTTTTATGTCTGACTTTTAATTCACTACACTGAAGGCCGTCTGAAGCAGAAAGCACATTTTCCCTTGTTTCTTAGCCCGGAACCCAGCAGAGCACGAGGCCTTTTCATCCATGTGGGGCTGTGTGTGGTGGGAGTTGGATTTCCCACCTGCTTTTGGAGCGTGTGGATCTCCACACCTCATTCTCCCCACAGGTACAACCCAGCAGGGGAGATGGTATTTCCATAGAACTCTTCTTTGCAGGAGTTTCTGCAGAAGTTTTTAAATCCCGCTGTGCAGTGAGGCGCATTTTTCGCGAGGGCAGCGTGACCGTGGGCCCACCTTTCATCCCAAGAGTTGTGCAATGCTTGGAAGAGCCTCCTGCTTTTATGAGTCTGCTCTTCATAACTCATCTGCCAAAGGGAGCTCGGCACAGCCAAGCTCAATAGAAAGTATTCCCCTGGGGAAACAGAAGCATTCTCCAGGCTTTGGGTAAATTTGCAGCAGGCAGATGAAATGCATAAATTAAAAGGGAAGGTAGGGGCTCTGAGGAGTTTCAGCCAGCCAGGGTACCCAGACACTACGCACGTTTATTAGGGATAGTGTTTGGGTTTTTTCACAGGGAATGTGACTGTTCCATGTCTGACTTTCACAGTAAAACACACGGTGGCATTTTGAAAGCAGCAGCGCTGCTGTGAATCTCCTCGCTTTGAGTGGTTCCCTGGTAGCAGACCTTGGCAGAGGCAAAATCCTGGAACTGCCCGAGAGCTGAAAGCAGGCACAGCTAAAAAGCACAGGATTTCAGTGCTGTGAATAGGGAGTTTGTCTCCAAAGGAGTCCCACAGGCCTTTATCCAAAGGAGATAGCGTGGAGGCGGTGAGGTTGTTCGGGATCTTCATCCTCTTCTGCCAGCACAAAGCTACGTTCTGCCCCCGATGAGCACCCTGGGTGCAGGCTGGAGGCTGATCAAAGCAAATAAATAATCAAATAAATAAATAAATGAGCAGTGCCTGTCAATCCCAGCACTCTGAGGGCCCAGCAGCCCAGGTCCCAGTGCCGGGAGCCAGCCGTGATTCCACACACGGCCCGCAAGCGAAATGGAAACCAGACGGGAACCTCTCCAGCCCCACTGGGCTCGCCTTCCACCGGGTCTGCAATTAATTAAGACTGAAGGGGAGGTTTTGAATAACCCCTTTGTGGAACAAAATACATGCAGTCAAAAACCCAGCTGACAAACACAACAAAACTGACTTCATGGTTTCTTATGAGAAAACCATTAATGGCCGGAGAAATGAAGAAACACTTTGTTCAAGCCACTGGTGTGAATGCAGCACATTCAGATTACAAAGCAGCCTTGCCCTGCTGTAATAAATATCATATAGCTTTATCCATGGGTAAGCAGGTATATGAAAGCCAGGAATAACACATTAGGTTTTTAGTTAGCATACAGTACCTACTATTGCATGTTCACAGAGTTCACTCACAAAGAGCCAGTGCTTCGATGCCTCAGATGCAGCAAGATACAACGGGGCAGTCCCCTGACCCCCCCTGACATGGCTCTGGCTTGATTTCAGCTTTTTGTTCATGCCCCCCTCTCGTGTCAGCACCCAAGGGAGAGCAGGGCTGCGTGCTAAAAGGAATATATTTCTTTAATAAAGAAATCTTCACCTCAGTGGCACATCACCTTCTTTTCCACAGCGCTGATGAACTGTGGCAGGTTGCTCAGTCAGGCAGGCAGGAAGAAGATGGGAAAAAACATCATATTTGGGGAAAATATTTGCAGCCTCCAGACCTCAGCTGGGTGACATTTGACAGTCTGCTGTGTGGCAGGTCAGAGAAAAGGCTGTGACAGGCTTCTCTTCCTGTACAGGCGGTGAAAACGATACTCACCCCTTGTTTTAATGCCAGCACCCAAAAGCAGCTCAGGATTGTCCAAGCCTGGCTGATTCCTACCACAGATCCCTCTTGCAAAGGCTGGTCAGCCTCTCTCTGTGTTGTTTGTGAACCCACCACCCATGAGCCAGGGAGAGTCGGTCCATGAAGCACAGACCCAGCAAGTGCTGGTTCAGCCTCACATCCCGTTCTCCCTTTGGGCACCTGAAACCCCTGAAATCCCTTTTTGCCTGCTCCAGCCTTTCAGCTCTGTCTGGAGGCTCCTATGCTAACCTGCAGCTGAGAGACCTGCAGCTGAGACTGCAAAACTCACTGCTCTTCCAGACCTAATCCAACCAGGAACCCAAGTTCCATGTGGGAAAAGGCAGCCACCAGGTCAAGTCAGCATTCAGTCACAAACCTGGGTAATTTTTGGCAATACCATTGTTAACATCCAGAAACACAGTCATTTTTAAGCTTAGATTCCTAAAATGAGAGAAATTCTGACCAACACACAATGTTTTCATTAGGTTCTCAGACAAACCAGCACAGCACCGTGTCATGTCCATGGTTTGACAGCAGCTGTAATTGACTGTGCACATTTTTCTCCACCATTTGGAATATTTTGATGCCCCAAGCATGTCAGGTGGGATAACAAGTAATTGGTTCTCTTCCAGAACATGGAAAGACTCTGCTGCAATATGAATGAGAAAATCCTGTTTCTACACTTTCACCAGCCCTCAGAAACCTGAGATTCAACTTGCTGAGGTGGCAAGTGTGCAAATTCAGCACCGGTTTCTTTGGGCTGTATTCCAAGGATTTTGCTGCTTCATAGTGATCCCTCTTTACGCATTTATGACCTGGAGCCATGGCTAACCTTTGCCAGGTGAATCCAATCCCAGGTGAAACCCAATCATTTCACACATGAAGTTGGTCCTGCCCCTTCACCTTGTCCTGCCTGATACAAGGCTAATTCTCTTGAGACCCTGAAAAACGAGATGATGGTACCATCCTCTGGCCAAGCAAGATGTGCTGAAAGCAACCACCACCATGAGGCTTCCAGTCCCAAGAAACTGCCTCAAAATCTCATTTAATATCTGACTCACTGAGATCAGATCACGTCCCAGCTCCCACAGGGCTTTGCTGTCTTTTCTGATGCACGCACAGAGCTCTTCACACCTGGTAAGAGGTGTCTCCTTCCTCCCTCCCCCTCGTTTGAAATGCATGATCCTAAAGGCTTTGGTTTATAAGGGGGATCAGGTCAGGTTCTCCACTAGGTGTTGTAGGAACAAGGATTTTTATGTGGAGTCCCTGTCAAAACCAGCTGGGGTTATTAATATCAGCCTTGCTTGATCAGCCACCTTTGGATTTTCACCACAAACCTCTCCTGGCCTCTCCAGTTTCTCTTGAGAGACCAGGTCAGCTTGATCTAAAGAGAAGGCCTGAACAGAACAGATGGGGATCACTGGAGAACTGAAATACTTGAATTTCCTTCCCTGAAGTCAGCAAAGTAGCTGATATATCGGTGGCCTTAGGAAGATTTCTCACTACAAGCCATCCATGGCTTTAGAGACCCAGAAATGTTAAGGATGAAGCCAAGCTTTTCATGAAGGTAAAATTTAAATTTGAAAGGGACCACTGAAAAGCCAGCAGAGCAATTTGAGGAGCATTTTCTAAGGAACACCAGCACTCATGGTTTGCAGTCTTCTCCTCTACCTAGTGCAGGCTTGGTCTTCATGTCATTTAAGGTGAATGGTTGGAGCTACCACCCATGGGTGAAATGCGACTGCCAGGGCCATTACTCTTCCTCCCAATGCACAAGATACTTTATTTCACTGATTTGCCACTTCGAGCACTTTCTCAAAGTGCAATTAAATTAATGCCCAAATTTCCTTCTACTATTTCTTCTCACTCACCGCACCTTCGGTCAGAGCTGTTCTTATTTCTCCTGGTAAATTCGGGGCTGAGTTTCACACTGTGCTGATGCCATGATGATTTTTTGCTTTTCTTTTATACCCCCTTTTATACACTCTTTTATATAGCTTTATATATTCCTTGTGCCTTTAGCTTACATAGTTATAATTCTTTACGTTCGATAACTCCCCTTAGACCCAGTATTTCGTTAAGTTTAGAGACCAAACATTCTAAAAGCCCAAAGAAACCAAGGTCCTCTCCAGAACACATTCTGTAAACAAAGATAGGCCCAGCCAGGGGGAGGGTCCCTTGGGTGGGGGGTCTCACCTGAGTCCCTCATTGGGGAATCTTTGATAGAAATGCTAATTTTTGCAAGGCATATAATTGTATACTCATCACATTGTGGGTGGCCATTTTTTCTTCGGTAGGGACATCAGGGTGCATTTCGATGTGCATTTCATCACACCTAAGGATCCTTAAATAAATACCAAGGTAAAAACCCTTTTTCCCTCCTAACTGTGTGCAGCTCTCTTAATTTTAAGACCAGAAAAAGGCATCAGTGCCTTTCTGCTCCCATCCTTGAGGAGCCACCCCTTCTTCCAGCCCAGCCACCTCTTTAGGCCCTTCAGGGTGCACTAAGGAACAGGTTGTTGCTTCTTCCCACCCCACTTTGACCAAACCACAGTTTTTTTCTTAAATATCTGCTCTGGCAACCACAACACCACAGGAGTTGCCTCCTGCCTGGCTCTGATCCCAAATCCTTGGGGCAGATCACTGCACCATCCTCTGTTACAACCCACTGAATGCAAGGACCTTCTCAGCATTTTACCTCACGCCGTAATTTCTTGTGTACATTGTGAGCCAACAGGACACACCCAGCCCAAAGAGAGACAAAAACTTGCCACATTTACACACTCAAAACTTTAAAGTTTCTGAATAGATCTGCCAGCTCAGCCACACATTTGATGATCACAGAATAAGCCAAGGATTATATTTCTGCCTGAAGATTTTAAGTGATCTCCTCACACAAAATTTCTCACCATGACCTCTTCACCAGAACAGAGAGGATAAATTGTGTTCTCTCTGCTCAGATTTCACAGAGAATTTCCCTTTTGTTAAGAAAGACCAGCACTGGGTATTTTGCTCGAAAAACTAGATGGACAGAGCTAGGAACCTATGGGGAATATTTCTGTCACAGATTTGTTAAAAGATCAACAGCCTCACTAAGAAGACAATAAAAATGTCTGTACAATAGTAAACCTCAGTTTTGCCACTGAAGGGAGCATTGCTTTCTACAGCTCACTGACCCCCCAAACCAGGAGAATGAAACCAGGAAAGAAAGGGAAGAATCAAATAAAAATGTGATGGGTAAAAAGAGGGGGGAAAAAAGACAGAGTTCTTTAACTGATAAATTTTAAGACATGGTAACCTGTACATAATTTAATAGATTTACTCTGATCAACCTGTATGCTGCTGAAGACTGAAGAACTGACCTGAGGTAAAAACAGACTTCATCACTTTGTGGAGAAAGTTCACAAAAACTCCACAAAAAGGGTTTTTTTTTAAACACAACCCCCCACGCTGATTTTGTCCAAAGCAGTACCAATAGCACACAAATATTGTTCAGTTTCTATAAACACAACAGTTTATTACAGCCATTTCTGTGTGACTGTTGCACTGTGTGAGGACGTTTCCAATGTCAAAGAAAGAAGGCTGCAGAAATCCTGCTTGGAAGCATTTTCTATTGTCCATGGATCATGAAAAGCCCATGTTCCTTAGAATTGTAATGACTTGATGAGAGCATTGGGGCTTAGGTTTGAACACACAGCAAAGTGTGATTACTTTGCCCATCTGAAGCCAAGCGAAAGCAAAGGGTCATCAAAGAGCTCCTGAAATCCCTGCAGTAAAAGAGATTTCCAAGGTCAGGCAAGGGTCCAGCTGCCTGTGGCAGACCTCTCCTTGGGCCTGGGGATTCTGCATCGTGCCAAGCACCCATCCAGGGGCAGCATTCCCTCACCTGGCATTTCATCTTGGACTGAGTTAGGGCAGCTGTGACAATCTCCAAACTGCAAAACCCAACCAGAAAGCACTCAAGCCACCTGGATTTGCAGCCACCCACACTGGGATGTGGGGATGGGGATAGGGGTCTCCAAAGGACCCTTGCAAGACAAATTTTTCCACGATTCCACTAAAACATTGCATTTCTTCTCTTTAATCCAGTAACATTTGACCCCCATTCGAAGCAAGCTTCCAAGGTTTTGAAATACCTTTCTTTTTTTTTCTGAATCAACCCTAAAATATTGTCTCTCATCCCTTAAAACCCATTAAAACCATTTGACAGTCATTCAGTTCAACTGAACACCTGCTGCCTCATTGTCATGGAGAGAGAAGCACTGTGAATTACATGCTGCTGTAAAAAGAGGAAGGCACTGAAGAAAACCCAAAAAAATCCTCTGTGTCTGATTCCTGAGAAATACACTCATTATCTGGCTGGAAACATTAGCTGTCAACTAAATGTGACTTGGACACATACAGGAAAAAACAACTTGGAGGGTATTCCACCAAGTATCTGAGGATGGTATTTCCACACCTTTGAGAGCTGAATCATGTTTTGTTTCCTTTTACAAAGATCCTACTCACTCCAGTAGTCAAATATGCTTGGGAAGTCCATATTTAAAAAAAAAAAAATTAAAAAAGGAGTTTTTTCTAGACAGTTGAGCAGCAAGGCAAGAGGTCATTGGTTTGCAAGTTGCCAGTAGAGCAGAGTGAGGTGGACTGGAGACCACAATGAGCTTAGCACCAAAGGAAAGAGCAACAGAGAACTCAAATCTGCTGCCACTGATTGCTGTTTTGATTTTGTTCCTTCCTTTTAAGAGGACCTGAAACAGAAATACATTCAGAGATGTGCCATTTTGACCTCCCTTGATAAATGAAGAGCACTATATTTGTAATTTTACTTGGATATTGCAGTAGACCTTGTGCTGGTTTCCACCTGTCCATAATCTGCTCAATATTAAATCAAATTCGTCTCAGGCACACAAAAGTAGAGAATGATTTCTCCCCCACAAGGCCTTAAACATGGGTGAGTCATTTTAGGTTTCAGCACAATGAATGCCATGACCTCCTTGCTGTTAGGAATTCAGAATAATAAAATGGCCTGGGTTGGAAGGGACCTGAAAGAAAATCCAGTTGCAACCCCCCTACCATGGGCTGGGAATCACTCTCTGGGAATTCCTGGCTCTCTCCATTGATTTGAGAGGGGGTTTCATGTGAGGCATCACCGTGAGCAACAGCCTTTTGCTGTGACAGCAGTGTCCCAGTGCAGACATTACCAAAGCTCCTGTTCAATGTGGTGATCAGAGAGGGTTTCCCCCAGTGTTGCTATGGAAAATGTGGGTTTATGTCACAAGCAGTCCAAGGGGAGGATGGATGGATGACTCCTGCAGGATCTCCTGTGGGGCTCCAGCTGAGTCAGAGTTGCTCATCAAGCAGTTCCTGATGGCCAGAGAGGCCCTTCCCTCATCCTTTTTTGGGTATAATCTGCACTTCCCACCCCATTCCCCCCAGAACTTCCTCTCTGGGCAGGCTGTGTGGTGCTCACACCACCCATGAGCTCAGCTGGCTTTCGGTGCGCAGGGAAGAGACAGAAATGCCGACCAAAAGAGCTCCTCCATCACTGGACAGAGATCCTGAGGGAAGAAAAGCAAGAGGAGTACAAGAAATGCTTGCTCCGTCCACACAGCCCTGCACTTGCTGCCTTTTTCAGCCACACAGGGTTGGAGCTGATCACAACAACTGTGCAGGAATCCCAATTTCTTCTGGAGAGCACACACCTCCCTCTGGCAGCGGGAAAATTCCATCAGGAGCAGATATTCCAGGTGCCTGAGCTCACATGGCTCTGCCAGCTGCTCTGCAGAAGGCCGTGCTTTGTGTTCAGGGATAAAACGCAAACAACAACAACAACAACAAAAAGGGCATTTTCAAACAGAAACACCTGTTTCCCACAGGACCACAAAAATCTCCAGGGCTGTTCCCCTCACAGGGAGCTGCAGCTCATTAGCAGGGACAGCCTCGCAAAGAGCACTGGAAAACAGATTTGCAGATGTATGAGCAGGCCGCTGAGGTGTTTGGTTTGAAAAACACGCCCAGAAAGGCGCTGGTTATGTGAGGTTGTTCATAAAGAGAAAAGTAACTTCAGTCCTGGAGCTCCCCAGCTGCAAGGAACTCGGCAAACACAACCCTCTGCCTCCTCCAGGTGCGCTCCATGGGGAAAAACAGGTTCAGTGTGCAGGGGAGGCCAAACCAGGGCCTTCGGCAGCAGAGTGGGAGTGCAGAGGCAGGGAAGGAAAGGGGAGACAGCAAAAACTTCTCATATTCCGCTCTCAGTTCAACCAGAAAGCAACTGGTGGCATCACCGGTCTTGAACCATTGTTTATTTGTTTGTTTGCTTGGCTTTTTAAAGCCAGATGTCACAGGTACGCCTGCAGAGCTCAGGGTCCACCACAACCAAAGCTGTGGCACCTCGGAGGGATTTCCTTGGCGCAGTCATGGATTCTGGTGGGGAAATGACCCTTCCCAGTGCTGGTGTTGGGGGAGCCATCACCCAGCTCGCCAACCTCTGGCAGTTTAGTCCCTCACTCGGTGTGGTGCACACAGGGAAGGTGACCTACCTTTGTCCCTTCCAGAAACCGTGTCCATGCTGACACAGGACATCTCCCCCACGCAGGGTCCGCATGGGAGCCCTTTTTCCTCCTCAGCCTGAACTCCCAAAGCTCCTGAACCCACCCCACAGTGGGGTTTCCCACTGCCTTGCCCCCAGGATAATGGGTTTTCCCTGGCACATTTCTGACCAGCTCTGCCACCCCCTCCCCACCACCCAGATCTCCTCAGTGACCCCGCACAGCCCCCTCACCACGCCTGTCCCCACTGGGACTCCTGCAAAGCTTCATTAAGGAAATCATAAAGTAGCACAGCCCCTTTCCTGGGGTGCCTCAGCATTGATCCCTCCTGGCTGGGATGCAGCATCCACCTTGGATGCTGAAAACTCCTGTGGTTTGTTGGCCTGTGGAGCCGCTGACCTGCAAACAAGCAGTGCCAGATGCTCATCCTGCAGAGGAATGCCCTAAAAATGCCACCTCTTAGGGGGTCTACCTGGATAGTTCATGAAATATTCAAGGACTGAGGTTTTTTTAATACTTTGAGGAATAACACTGCTCTATAACCTTGTCCCAACCTCCCTGGCACGTTTATTTTTGTCTTGAAATCGTATCATCCTTTGGGGAATTGCTCACTTCCAGGACTATTGTCCTGAAAGGAGAAAAATGTGCAGGGAGAGAGACCAGACCGGGACCCACTTGTAAAAGAACATCATCCCCACCACTTTATCAGCTTTTAAAAGCGACACATGTCTGAGAGAAACAAAAAATAAGAGATGTTCCTTTTTTTAAGAGCTAGGGACCCACAAGGACCATCGAGTCCAACCCCTGGTGCTGCACAGGACACCCCAAAAATCCCACCCTGTGCCTGAGAGCATTGCCCAAACTCTTCTTGAGCTCTGGCAGCCTTGGGGCTGTGACCACTGCCCTGTGCTGATATTATGGGAATGACACGAATGGCATTTGATGCCAATTTGGTCTCCAAACTGGTGAGCGTGGACTAAGAAGTTGCACAAGTCCCCTTCCACTTCCCCCAGTGTGCTCCTCTGGTTGGTGTTGTGTCCTGCACAATGATCCATGAAAAAAAAATAAATTTTTTACCTATTTTTGTCCAGCTGTGTGGACAGCACAAAACTTTCCAGGGAGACATTTGGGAGAAGGGAATCCTGTAACCTCGTTTGCTTCATTCAAGGCCTCTCTTGCTTCCCTGCCCAAATAATACGTGCACAACTTTTTAATTGGTTAAAAGGAGTTAAATGGAAAAAAATAGAGGCAGGAAAAAGCAACCCCCAAAACCCTGGGTGAAACTTTAGCAACCCAGCTACGACGAAGACGTGCGCGTCTTTGCTTAGAGCCGCTAAAACCCAAGTCCATTGGGTTCCACGGATTAGTGCAGCACCCAGATTTTTCCAGGAATCTCAGACAAGTTTACCACAGCAATTAAGCCGTCTGCCATCTGCAAAAGATTTGCCCAAGAGCTTTCCTAATGTTTCCCCCCCCCGCCCTGAAATACATTTAACTTAATTCTTTCAACATTTTGCCTATCATTCAAATCCACGTACATTAAGCATTGCAGAGCTGGCTGGATTTTTGAGGGCAACTTTCCCTTCTAAGGATTAGTTGTGCGCTGGTGCACTGAAATTTTATATACGGAGTAACACTCTGAATATGAACTATTTCTTGTGGAACACTGCGCCTATTCTTGGGGAGTGGAGAAGTAAAAACTTTACTGGGAGTTCCAGCCAAGGAGCTGAGATTAACACCCTTTATTCTCCTCCCAAATGGTGAGTTATTTCGAGAATACTGGCCCAGGCTCCAGCTTGATGTCTCCATCACACTGCATAAAAGTGCCCTGAGAGTAAATACGTGCACTCAAGCCAGTGACAATGAAAGACGTGGATCTGAGTCCTTCAGCACACTGGAGAAGGTTTCCAGTTTTCCCAGGAACATTCAGCGTGCCTCGCGGTCCAAGGAAAACAGCAGTTAGGCAAACTGAAGGGTATTCTTTATGTTTCTCCTCCTTGCACATAAACTGGTTGTTCCCAACTGCCTAACGCTGGTGGGTGTTCTCACTTTTCACTATGGAAACTATTTTTTTTTTTTTTTTATGGAGCTCTCTAAATACAGATTTGCTTGTGTGACAAATAATCAGCCAGTCTACAGAACGTTATTTTCTCTCCCTC
Organism: Oriolus oriolus; assembly: GCA_013400235.1. NCBI lineage: Eukaryota > Metazoa > Chordata > Aves > Passeriformes > Corvidae > Oriolus > Oriolus oriolus. Next base: position 18,909 of record VXBT01008389.1, on the reverse strand, counting down.
AGCATTTGTGCTTGCACAGCAAATTCTGTTCTTCCATCGTGTATCCAAATACCGAGTCGCCTAAAATAACCTCCAAACAAAGGGATTTGTTAATAATTAAAAGGCAGGAGGGTTGGTGGCACAACCTCTCCCTTTTGGAAACTGATTTTGACAGAGTTGGGAACAATTTTAGGGTGGGCAAGCATTGGAAGAGGCTGCCCAGGGAGGTGTTGGAATCCCCATCCCTGGAGGTGTCCCAGGAAGGCCTGGACGTGGCACTCAGTGCTCTGGGCTGGGGACAAGGTGGGGATTTGGCACAGGTTGGACTTGGTGAGCTGGAAGGGCTTTTCCAACCTCAGTGATTCTGTGATTTTGTGAATTTTATGCTGTTTCTGTGACTTTGCAGAAGCACAAGATAAGGTCAGGCCTTGGAGGAACTGAGAATAAGAACTGGAGTTTTGACAAAGCCCACTAAAATACTTAATAACTGAGAAGAGTGGTAATTATGAAAAGAAATAACTCCATCCCTCACCTGGGTTCAGTGTAGAGCTTTTGGAATCCTTGACTGACAAGATCTATCAGTAAAATATAAAACTTTGTCCTTGAAAGCACATACTGAATTTTAGGATGATGAATCTGCATTTAAAACCATCCATCAGCCTCCAAGAAGCCATTCTGTGATTCCATGATTTCAGAGAGAATATTTTACATTCATTAAACAAATTAACAACTTGGTTTCCTCTTTCACTTTCTTATGGCATGTTTTTCCTATTTCTGAGTGATGAAGCCCTTTGGACTTGTCCATTTCCCAGAATCCCAGAATGGTTTGGGTTGGAAGGGATCTTAAAATTCTGACCCTCCTCCCACAGGCAGGGACATCTTCCACTATGCCAGGTTGCTCAGAGCCTCATCCAGCCTGGCCTTGGACCCTTCCAGGGATGGGGCATCCACAGTTTTTCTGGGAAAGTACCCAAAAGCTCAGAAATCTGATCACAGATGAGTAGTCATCTGCATGACCAGTCCCACCACACTCACTGGGAACACTGGGGCAACAAAACACTGTGCAGAGTCTCCAAATTGGGTTTTAGCCAGCAGCAGCAGCACTCACAAACTCTCCCAGCTGCCTTCCCCGTGTCCTCCTGTCCATCCACATCCCATCAGCCCAAACCTCACTGCAAAGCACGTCCCACCCTCCTCCTGCTCCAGGGCTGCCACCTCCTCCATCCTCCACCTTCCACAGCTGCAAGGTGGAGCTGTTTGTTCTTCTTTCTATATAGAAAGTCAAATGTACAGCACTAAAAAGAGGTGTCTCCCCACCCTACTTTACACACACTTTCAAAAATACTGCTGCTATTCAAAGCAGTGGATGTTAGGCACCAAAAAAATAATAACAGAGAGTGTGCAACACATTATTTCCATGATATTTTTTTTACAGGCCACGGGCCCGGTGCTGGTCACACCAAAAAGAACACACACAAAAATACAGCAAAGCCCTCAGAGAGGCTGTGAACTCCAGCAGCCCTGCCATGGGCAGGGACACCTGCCACTGTCCCAGGCTGCTCCAAGCCCCAGTGTCCAACCTGGCCTTGGGCACTTCCACGGATCCAGGGGCAGCCACAGCTGCTCTGGGAATTTATCGTTGGCAAGGCCCTCATGGGAAGGAGACACAGAATTTGTGTTTTACTCCAGGGTGCAGAATAAGGAAGGGCTACACAAACACCAAGTGCCACCTGCCAGACCTTAGACCACACGTTTTCCTTCAGGAGTTGCTCCTTCAGCTCTCTGGAGCCACCTATCATCTCCAGCATGGCAAGGCCCCAGCTCAGGGAAGTGTTCAGACTGTACTTCCATCAAACAGCAGCCAAGGGGGAACCCTTGGGGAACAGGGAATGGTGGGGTTACCACAGACACTGTGGCCTTAAAATCTGTGGGACACAAGCAGAGGAAAATGAACAATCTTGTCTGAGGGTCTGTGGGGAAAGGCAGTGCCTACAGCACAAACTGTGAATCACAGAATCAAGAATCATCCAGGTTGGCAGAGCCCTTCAGGACCATCCAGTCCCCCACCCCAGCAGCACCAGCATCACCCCAAACCCTGTCCCCAAGGGCCACATCCAGACTCCTCCTGAGCACTCCCACAGACAGTGACTCCACCACTCCCTGGGCAGCTCATCCCAAGGCCTGACCACTCTGGCAGGGAAAAATTGTTCCCAATCTCCAACCTCAGCCTCCCCTGGTGCAATTTGAGGCCATTTCCTCTCCTCCTTTCCCTCGGGACACGGCAGCAGAGCCCGACCCCCCCTCACTGCCCCTCCTGTCAGGGAGTTGTGCAGAGCAATGAGGTCCCCCCTGAGCTTCCTCTTCTCCAGGCTGAGCCCCCCCCAGCTCCCTCAGCCATTCCTCAGATATTCCAGACCCTTCTCCAGCTCCATTGCCCTCCTCTGGACACGCTCCAACACCGCTGTGGATCCTGCCCATCCCACTAGACCTTCTCCTGGCTTGAAATGCCCTGCCCAGAAAACCCAGCTGCTGTGCTGCCTGTCCCCCTCTCTCCCCTGCTCTGTCTGCACCCTGGGATTTTAATGGGCTCTCAGTCTCTCTTTATAGCCTGTGTATAAATTTCCCAGTTCCCCAGGCAGCTTTATTGTGCCACAGCCTCCAGTGGTCTCTGCTCACAGCCCCTGGCTGCCAGGCCCATCGCTCCAAACTTCTCACCACACCTGGAAAAGCAACAACCAGAAGTCCTGAGCTCAGGCAACGTCTGGAGGTGCCAACACCCCGTCCAAGCCCAGAAGGACGAAACCTGGTGCTGAAAATTACCTTTTGCCACTTCAACTCAGAGCTCATTCTTCGTGCCCACCACGAAATCCACTCACCAGGTGCAGGACCGGTCTGCCTGTGTGGTGCGAGGGAATTACAGCCAGGTCCATGGGACCCCTGAGTGCCCAAGCCCAGCTCATTTGGGCAAACAGAAATCCTTCCCGATTTCACCAGCACTGAAGGGAACTGAAGCAGGAAGACAGCAACAATAATTTCAAATGTTGGCTTTCTGTTTCCCTAGGAAGTGAATCATTTTAAAATCGACACTTTGCAGCCAGCAAAAAAATAACAAAATAATTCAATAAATCAGCCTAATATGCCTTGGCATAGCAGGTATGTGCTTAGGTATGTGTCTGCACACAGGCTGGAGGTCTGCTCGTTGAATTCATGTATTATTTTTAAAGTGAGCTAAAATGCTGTCACAGAACAGCAGGTTATTTATTTTTTCTCCCCAAATGAAACCTCTGGCAAAAGCACATAAACGAAGTATCTATCTCACATGTATTTTCTGTGTGAAATCATCCCTGGAAGTGTTCAAGGCCGGGTTGGATGGGGTTCTGAGCAACCTGGTCTAGTGGAAAGTGTTGGTGTCCATGGCAGGGGGTCGGAATGAGATGGTTTTTAAGGTCCATTCCAACCTAAACCATTCTGGGATTCTGTGGAATTCATTTTGGGAACAATAGGAAAGAGCGCACTCGTGGTAACAGCAGTGCTGCTCAAAAGCACAATCTGTAAAGCCGAAAAATCCGATGTGAACAAAACTGTCGGTTAAAAAACGTCATTTTGTACTAGAGACAGAAACAAAATACAGCTCAGTTTTCAAACGCTGCCGGAAAGAAAAACTTCGAGTCGTGGCTGTGGGTCGCAAACCACAATTTCATTTCACAAAGAAGATGCCCCAGCGGGGATCCAAGGCTGACCTGGGAGCACTGGGGTGGCTCCCCCATCTCAGGGCTCCCACAGAGCCCGAGGGGTTTGAAGGGAAGCAGCAAATCCAGAGCGCTGAAACTCGTACAGCGTGGCAACACTGCCCTCCTGCTTCCGAGAGATCCCTGCCCTCCGCTCTGCTCAACACAACGGGTGTTCGAAGATGTGCCAGCAGCTTCCCCCGCCGCCAAAGTGTCAGGGATTTTGCTCTGCGTTTCCTTCAGTCTATTCAAAACAGCTCGTGCAGGCAGTAAAGACACAGCTCGATAAGGAAAAGAGGATGATGAAAGCACAAACCTTTAATTTCGTGGTTTTCTCGGTGGGGGGAAAGCACACAGCTATAAAAATCACCTCAAAATCCGCTGTTTGATCTCTGGGTTCAGCTTCAGGCTTTATCACTGAGCTTAGCACTTTATAAGTGAATTGGCAACAAATAATTAAGCACAGAATCACAGAATTATCAAGGCTGGAAGAGCACTTCAGGACCATCCAGTGCCACCCCAGCAGCACCAGCATCACCCCAAACTCTGTCCCCAAGGGCCACATCCAGACTCCTCCTGAGCACTCCCACAGACAGTGACTCCACCACTCCCTGGGCAGCTCATCCCAAGGCCTGACCACCCTTTCAGTGAAATTTTTTTTTCTAATATCCAATCTGAACCTTTTCTGGTGCAATTTAAGGCCATTTCCTCTCATGCTTTCATTTGAGGCATTGCAGAAGAGATTGACACCTCTCCTCCCCCACAAATAAAAATGGTTTCTATCTGTTCTTTTCATTAGGTTAAACACAATGGTAAATAAAAAAAATGGAGGAAATAGATTGTTGGATTAAATTAATTCTGTTCCTTCAGCATTCTGGTTTTGGGGGATGGCACAGAGAGAAAGGTGCAATAATCTAACCCTGGTCAGATTAAAATCTAAATTAAAATTAATGTAAATTAAAAAATAAATTACATTTAGATTAAATTATTAATCCCTGTGACCTGTTCCTACCTGCTCCTGTTGAAATACCTGTCCTGGGCCAACAAAGCTCCTGAGGAAGGTGGGGAAGAGAAAAGAGGACACGTCCTGCTCCCTGCACAGTCCAGGCCCTGCAGCCAGGTGCAGCCTGAGCACAGGGTGACTCAGAGGGTTAATTTAAGCATCTGATGAAGAAGTTAATTACTCATTTACCTGGTCTAATGGGACGTGTCCCTGCCCATGGCTGGGGGTGGAATGAGATGATCTTTAAGGTCCCTTCCAACCCAAACCATTCTGTGATTCTGTGATTTATGATGCTGCAAAGTAAGATGATGATGGAAGCCTTTGATTCTGTGTAATACTTTACCTGAGTCTCTGTGGTTTTTTTCCTTACAGAAAGAAAAACAATCTGAGATGTGCAAATAAACCAGGATAACTGGAGGGAAGGAAGGAGCAGCTTGCAAGGCAATTGTGAAAAACAAATAACAGCGGTGACGAGGAAGGAACAGAAAAAATCTCCACAAAGAGAGGACGTGGGTCAGGATTTAGAAAAGATTGGAAAGACTCAAAAGGTGCAGGGAAAAAAAAAGCTTGAAAAGGTTTATTGAACCCAGGAGGTGAGCAAGACTGAGTAACAAAATGAGAAAAAAAGAGGTTTACAAGGAAATAAATCCCATTGTTTCCAAGTTCTCATGAATCAGGCTCTGGGTACTGCTGCTGACAAACCCAAGTCCCAGGTGTTCGTGTGTCCCAAACTTCCCTGGAATTCTGTAATCCTTTGAAAGTTGTCCCATCCACATTCACACTTCAAAGGTAAAGGTTTACCTGGTAAAAATTGGCTGTGTTCTGATCCCTTAGGAAGGATATTTGCACTCCCAAAGGAAGACAAATAATTATAAAAAGCAGGTACAAGCACTAGCCCCAAAGCCCTTATGGCTTTCTGATTAGAACCCAAATCATTACCAACCTGTGGATCCCCAAACTGACAACTCCACCTCACATCTCCTTCACTCTCCCTCATCTCTGACCTGACCCAAAGCTGGTTTTGGTCAGGGACACACTCAGGAATCACTTTTCACTGGTGCAGCCCACGGGCTCCTCCTCGCACACCTTCCGCGTGTGTCACCACCGACACCTCCCGCTGCCATCCCCGTGTCCCTCTCCCACCTCCCACCAGGAAAGCTGCGTGTGCAGCCCCGTGTTTCCCTTCCAGAGGCACCAGGGAAGAAGGGCAGGGTCTGGGAGATCTGGGAGTTTTGCTGGTGTGTTTCTTCCCCTACACTCGGCAGAACTTTGCATCAACTCCACAGCCGAAGGGTCCGACATCTCTTTTCACTGGAATATTCCTGCTCACTTAATCAGCACTGATCTGCACATTTGCCCCATGCTGGCTGTCACCTTCCAGGCTTCCCATACCTGTCGGGTTTTCCTGCCATGTGGCGTTGCTTTGATGCCCGGGAGCTTGGCTTTGTTCTGCGCTCCGAGGTCACGCAGAGAGCTTGTTTCAAAGCATCCTTCAAGCCAGCTCCCTGACAATGACAAATCTCGGTTTGTTGCCTTTCCGAAGGCCTCACAGCGTTCCCTAAGACATCCTAGTGGTGCTTTCAAATCCATCACTCTCCAAGCCGGATGTGAAGTAACCATGGAAAGCTGTACACGGCCATCAAACCATATGAACGGTTTTATAACTGCTGGCAACCCACTGAACATTAAATATTGGATTAACCTTCAGCAGCTCTGCTGGTGCTTCCTGCACTTTGGCAGAGAGCGCTCCCCACCACGGAATGCTCGTGGAATGGGCTACAACTCTCACTAAAAAATCTGAAAATGGAGGCCTTTGTTTGTTCTACTCTCAACACGCAGCCAGAGGGAAATGGAGCAGCACAACAGGATCACAGGCTGGGAGATGAGGCTGCTGATGCTTTTCAACCTCTATGAAGTTGGTCTGTAACTCTTGACTTGCATGGCTGGCCCAGGGAAAAACACGTGCTTGAGTTGCTACCAACCCAAACCTACTCTCTCACGAGTTTTGGTTCTCTCTCCTCCCTGCACTCCCCTGAGTGAGAGCTGTGATCCCTTTGGGATCAGGACTGGTTTTTCCGTGTGCAAGGTGAGTCTGCCTTATGCTTGCTTGACCTTCTCTCCCATAACATGAGCCCTTCTCTGAGCAGGAATAATTTCCTCTGAGGGCTGGCTCCTGGTCTCTGCGCTCCAGAGATTCGAGCACAAGTCCCAACACCACCGTGTACCTCCTGCCAGCTTTCCACCTAGGAATTTCCTCGGCTCTGCATCCCTCCTTGCAGGGTCAGGAGCCTTGTATAGGGCCAAAGCTGTCTCTCTGGAGAGGAGCTGCAAGACCTCAGGCACCAACGGGACCCTGTCACAGCTTCACCTCCGCAGGGCACAGGCAGAGGAGCTGCCATGAGCGTGACAATCCTGCCAAGACACCTCGGGCACTGCAGTTGTCACCTGCCAACTGTTAGCACAGATCAGGGCAAAATAAATATATCCAGCTCAGAGGGGCTGCCCCATCCGTGGAGGTGCTCAAGGCCAGGTTGGATGGAGCTCTGAGCAACCTGGGATAGTGGAATGTTCCCTGCCTATGGCTAGGGGTGGAATGAGATGATCTTCAAGGTCCTTTCCAACCCAAACCATTCTGGGATTCTATGAAAGTCATGGGGAGAAATCCGATCCCAGAGGATGCCAGGCAGCTCTGCTGGAGAAATTCCTTCATGCACATTCCTCCTGACTCATATTTTTCATTCAGACACAGGCTGCAGCATTCTCAGAGGCAGAGGGAGCCTGACTGATGGACTCCAGCACACAGAACATGCCAGCAGCCCTGTGACAGGGGTAATCACCACGTCCCAAACACCATTTCAAGAAAGGCAACCTGTCAAGTTTGCTTATATTTTGAGGCTCAGTCCCGGCGGACTCCGGCGAATTTCCAGCACATTGAAATAATTGCAGTTTACATTCGCTTCACTCTCCATTAGAGCTGCTCCACTTTCCAGGAAAGCTAATTGGATCTGCAGCTCCAGCCGGAATTTTCGGCAGGAAACCCGAGCACCTCTCCTCACCAAGCAGGGCTCTGGGTACCAGGCAGAGGGAAACGTGCACACGATCTGTGGCGTGTCACCCTCAGCACCGCCACACGCCCAAAATAGCCCCAGCTTCCTCCGCCCCGGTGGAAATAAAACATATGGAGTTAGCACGGCCGCTGATTGGATTTTGATTGCTCTGAAACGCTGCCAAGTTTAAAGTGGGGAGTGCGGCCTGAAAGGAAATACAGTAGACACCAGACAATTTATTTGTTTCTGAGCAGGGACCTGGCTGCCGGGCGGCTCCGAAGGTGGCTAACGAGAGCAGCATGTTCCCATATGGAAACCAGATGGCGGGACCGGGCAGGACCCGGGAGCGCGGCACGAGCGGCGTTATCGCGGCAGCGGGGAAAGCACAGCCCTGCGAAACCTGGGCCAACCACAGCGGCAAATTGCTGATAAATGGCTGCCACAGAGAACATTCCAGAGGGGTCAGGATGAGGTGGGAGGTGGGGAGGGAAAACGCCCCTGGAGGCAGGAAAGGCAAGGGGGGTGATGGTCACCGTTGTCATCAGAGTCATGGCTCTGATCCTATGGATCTGAGGGACTGTAAAACCCTGGAAAAGGGAAAACAAGTCCCACGGTGCCACGCCCCTCAGAGCTCCGCCCACCCAGCCCCACCCAGGCGGTTCGGCCCCACCCACACACGACACCACCCAGGGGAGGCTGTGGCACAAAATGGTGCAGGAATGAAGTCAACAGAATTCCCTGAATTCCTGAATTTAGCACAAATTCATCCACCGTCTTGACGGAAGAACAAGGAGTCGTTTTTTGGATGTTTTAGACCAGAATATTCTTTATATTTCTTTATATTTCTTTAGGATTAAATCTAAAGGTTCTTCACACCTTTATATTTCTATTTTTCTAAACAGCAGTATTTTGATGACGGCATAAAAAAATAAGGACAAGTTTGTCTGGATTTAAAAAAACAAAATTAAAAAAAAACCCCGCAACCAATTTTGAAAATGAGCACTTAGTCTCAAAACAAATTAAACTTCTCAGTCAATTAAGAAAAAAACCCCCACAAACCCTTAAAATTCTATTTTTCCTTTTTATCTTGTTGAGACTTTTTGCTGTGTTTCCTAGACCCAGAATAGCTGCTTTTCCAAGGTTGTTTTGCTTCAGTCACTGAAGGGGAAAATAAGAACTATCCACACTGTTTCAACTCCAAGGGCAGAAAAAGAAGGAAATAATGGACCATGTCAAAGCACGGTCCATCCAGCAACCTGACAGTCACCACGGCCACGCTCCCCACTGCTCATTAGCTGCTGAAATGCTTCCAGGACAGGAGCATTTTGTGGAAAAGCAGCATCCAGAGGGTCAGAGCCCATGACTAAATAAAGGTTGTGCTGCTACGCTCCGTTTTCTCACCTCGTGAGCCACTAACTTTTTATTTCTTGATTTTATGGCTTGAAAGATACAGGGAACAGGGGTTTTTAAGCCGTTGTCCATGGAAAAGGCATCAGCTTTTCCACATTAACTGCTCAGGATTTACAGCTCTCCCATTTGCCGGTGACAGTCCGGGAAATGTTTCGCCGGTTCGTTGCAGTTCTACGCATTCACTTCATGTCCTCAGCCACATTCAGACCAAAGCAGCGATTTTGTGTTTATTAAATTCACGTTTGATTTATGCACAAGGGAGGCCGTTCCAAAGCCCACAGAAATCAACAGCATTTACAGAGACGCTGAGGAAAACCCTCCTGGGATGAGAATATGTTTAATGAGAGCTTTGAGCAGCCCCCAACTGAGACCTGGGTCGGTCTCCCTGGAAGACTCCAAGGTGCTCCTACCCCACGTCCTTCCTGCTGCTGCTCCTGGGGCTGGTGCTGCTGGAAATACAAAGTTCCTAAAACACCATCCTAACCCAGAGCTGACTCTTGGAGAACTTTGTGGCCTCACCTTTTGGCTCCATGGTTGTCTGGACACAGGTGCCCGTGAGGGTCCTGCTCAGAGGCTTTGAGCACCAAATCCAGAATGTTTAAGGGAAATCAGAGCAGAAGGGATAAGAGAGATGGGCAGAGAAACCCAAACAAGCCACACACCCATCAGAGATGGAGTAATTCCTGACTGCTGATAGAAGCAGGCAGAAGCCAGGGAGCTCTTGGGTCATGGAATGGTCTTTGGAATCATGGAATGGTTTGGGTTGCAATGACCTTAAAGATCATCCAGCTCCACCCATGGGCAGGGACACCTCCCACTGTCCCAGGCTGCTCCAAGCCCCAGTGTCCACCCTGGCCTTGGGCACTGCCAGGGATCCAGGGGCAGCCACAGCTGCTCTGGGCACCTTGTGCCAGGGCCTCACCTCACAGGGAAGGATTTCTTCCTAACATTTAATCCAGCCCAGCCCTCTGTCAGTTTGAAGCCATTCCCCCTTGTCCTGTCCCTCCATCCCTTGGAAATTGTCTCTCTCCATCTTTCTTGTCAGCTCCTTCAGATGCTGAAAGGCCAAAGTTGGGTCTTCCCAAAGCCTTTTCTTCTCCAGGAATCTTTAATGCCAACTCCTAAGAAACAGCTTTAATGCTGAGCTATGTAGCCAGGAAATCAAAATAGGCACCTCAGTCACTTCTTGTGATGCTCTACCTGGCTAAATAAACCAGCCTTCAAATGAAAAATAACATTTCACCAAAAGATCAGAAGCTGTCAGTGTCCAAAAGCCTCTTGATATGGTCTCAGCAACTCAGTAAATCAATATTTCCATGTCAAAAATCTGTGAGTGGTTATATAAGCCCATATATACACACAACCATAATTTGGAGCAAAAATAAAAAGCCTTTGGGATGAGTTTCAGTTTATTTCAGGATAAGGCAGTAGGTGTCACTTATTTCAACATCACTCATGCACCATAAAGCTACAGGATGATGCAGTTTTATTCTAATCATCACAAAAATTTTGCACTGATTGACAACAAAAGAGGAAAATTTGCCCCATCTCTGTCTCCAGCTGCAGGTATTTTTTTTTCCCTGTGTAACACCTGTGATCTGCTCTCCTGCAGAAACAGAGAGGTCACATCCAGGTTGCCACTACACCTGCTGCAGGAAAAGCCTTCCAGGTGTATCTTTACGAGCTCCAGAAGCAGAGGAACTCAGACTTTTCATCCCTAAGCCAGTTTTTCAATGGCAACCCTTAAACACAGCACTCGGCAGCTCCCTGAGTGATGCTCCTATTTCGTGCTCAGAAAATGTAGCAAAAATCCTCGTTTTAATTAGTCCACAGCCTCTAGAATATTCCACTCTGCTCTTTAAGGAAAACACAACTCTGGGCCAAAGCTCAGCACTTGCCTTTTCACTTCCCACCCTGGTTTAGTTCACAGAATCACAGAATTTTCAGAGTTGGAAGGGACCCACTACAATCATCAAAGTCCAACGAACATCAGAAGTCCAACACAGTCAGACCCAGGTTGTCCAAAACTTATGACCAAACTGTCATTGGAGATACAAAACTGAAGCCCCTACAACCAGTGGTTTCTTGAAAATTTGGTGGCTTCAGGAAGAAATTCTTCCCTGGGAGGGTGGGCAGGCCCTGGCACAGGGTGCCCAGAGCAGCTGTGGCTGCCCCTGGATCCCTGGCAGTGCCCAAGGCCAGGTTGGACACTGGGGCTTGGAGCAGCCTGGGACAGTGGAAGGTGTCCCTGCCCATGGCAGGGGTGGAATGAGATGAGCCTTAAGGTTCCTTCCAGCCCAAACCATTCTGTGACTGTGATTCTATGATTTTGCCAGAACTTTTCATCACAAAGAAAGTCCAGTCTTCATAGTTACAGGTTAAATAAAAACCTCGGGAGGCCACTAAAAACACCCCAAAACATACTCAGTTTTTAAAAGTTGCTTCTAAAATCAACTCAGAGCTACCTACACCAATGGAGAATATATATATTTATATGTGCATTTGCTCACCAGCAATGTTTTCATCTTTAAAGCTCTTTAAAAGCTAATTCACTTGGCTACTAAAAGAGATTTGTTGCCTGGTCACATCAGAGCAGGACTTTTGTCTCTTTCCAGCAGGTTTTCCATTTCTGGCTCTCAAGTTCTGACCAAAAGGGTAATTTTTCAATCATTACAGAACAGGTTTGGCACTTAGGATTTAGTGCCCCATAATGACATCTTTAAAGCTGGAGAGTTGCAGTGTACTAAAAAAAAAAAAAGAAATAAAAAAAGAAAGCTGGGCCAGAAAAATAACAGCTGAGAAACTTACTGGAACAAAATGTATATAATAAAAGGCTTTTTATCTTTTAAACACTCAAATAATTTTGTCCAACTGTAGTAAAGACCAAAACGTTTTTTAATCCTCTCACTTGGAGCACACCTTTAAAACAAACCACAACAGGGGCTGCAGCTTCCTGCATCCCCTTCCTGCTATGACCCACTCTAATTCTTTGAAATAAATATGTTTCAGGTTATTTTTGTAAGGGCAATGTTTAGTATCTGTCCCCCAGTGTGTAAATGTGTAGAATAGACCAAAGATTTAACATCTGCTACGAATAATTTTACAGAGGATCTCAAGTTCTCCTAAGGTTATTAGGATATTGTACAGGTGGTCAAATTATTAAAATATGGTTTAAATCCAACACTTATGCATTTTCATAACGTGTATTGGATTTGAGGGTCTGGAAGCCACATGTCAACACCAGAAAACACCAGGCTGGCTCCCTGGAAGTCCCAAAATCAAAGCCACTTCCCAAACATTACAGCCGGGCTCCGCGGCATCGCAGCTGCGGCACCCCCGGGGTGGAGGGGATGGAAAACCCGGGGCAAGCTGCTCTCCTTTCAGACAAGTGACCTTTCCTATCAGCATTCCAGCATTACTTTCTCTACCCCACGCTGATTAAGTCAAGACCTCCTCCAAGTGAGCTGAATTTTAACATCTGACCCGGGGCACACACCGCAACACAGAGCGAAGGCTGAGCCAGAGAGCTGCTGCTGCTCCTGTGTCTTTGTTCAGAAAGTGAAAATTAAATGAGGGAAAACTAAATAAATGTGAAATTAAAAAGGCCTGCTTGCTCTTCACTGGTAACACTCAGTATTTATTCCTGTTTTGAGGTGCTTTGTCAGGAATGCACAGGAGCCTCTCGCCTGCAGTGCTCGGTGGTGCAGAGCTCTGGGAATTTGGGTCCCAGCTGGAAGGACATGGACGTGATTCACGCCAGCCCATGCAGCAGGAGAACCCCCTTCTGCAGCCTGTGGTTTTGCTGGGCTGCTCTGGAGACCACAGAAAGTGGGGCTTAGTGCAGAAACTCTTAGTTAGGGGAAGCACTCGCTGTATTGCTGCAAGGGAGAAGTTTCTGTAGTAATTCCCTCTGTCCCGTGGTGTAGAGGTGGATGCCACTACCTCAAGAAGCACCTAAAGCAGCACCTGAGCTCCTCAGGTCTGAGGAGGCAGCAGGATGAGCAGAGGGATGGAGCAGCTCTGCTGGGAGGAAAGGCTGGGAGAGCTGGGATTGTTCAGCCTGGAGAGGAGAAGCTCTGGGCTGAGCTCAGTGTGGCCTTGCAGGGCCTGAAGGAGCCGACAGGAAACATGGAGAGAGACAATTTCCAAGGGCTGGAGGGACAGGGCACAGGGAATGGCTTCCCAGTGCCAGAGGGCAGGGCTGGATGGGATATTGGGCAGGAATTGTTCCCTGGGAGGGTGGGCAGGCCCTGGCACAGGGTGCCCAGAGCAGCTGTGGCTGCCCCTGGATCCCTGGCAGTGCCCAAGGCCAGGTTGGACATCGAGGCTTGGAGCAGCCTGGGACAGTGGAAGGTGTCCCTGCCCATGGCAGGGGTGGGATGAGATTATCTTTAAGGTCCCTTCCAGCCCAAACCATTCTCTGATTCTATAGTTCTATGAAATAGACGATTTACTCCTTTACATCAAAAAAATCAGAGACAGCTAAGCCTGAACCAGAATAGAGTCAAAAACCATCTCAAAACTGAGCCAGTGCTAAATTTGATGTCCAGAATTGACTTGAGGAAATATTTTTGCCCAGATATTTCTCAGACAATTATTAAACTGAAAAAGTTAGTGAAAAACTAAAATTTACATAAGCCTTAGAAAGCAGCATTGCCAGAAATGGGCGGCACAGGGCAAACCCAGTCTGCAGCTTTGAGTACCTGACCTCAGCCAGCTCCACACTGGGACACTCAGGAAAGCAAAGAATAGGATTATTGTCCAGTAGGACACAAAGTAGAGCATTCACACAATCCCTGAGGCTGGAAAAGCCCTCCCAGCCCATCCAGTCCCAGCTGTGCCCGATGCCCACCTTGTCCCCAGCCCAGAGCACTGAGTGCCACATCCAGGCCTTCCTGGGACACCTCCAGGGATGGGGACTCCAACACCTCCCTGGGCAGCCCCTGCCAATATTTAACAACCCTTTCTGTGAAGAAATTCTTGAAAGAATTGTTAGAGCCAGCAAAATCTTCACTGAGCTTTATGCTCAGACAAACCTGCACCATTCAGAATTCCTTTCCTTGCCAGGCAGGGTGTCAGCTGGGGACTGTGGGGATTCTTATTTGGATTTAAATCATAAGATCTCTACCACAAGCCTTGCAGGAGGTGAAGTTCATGTCCATAAAGATGGGAAATGTGCTTCCCACATCACCTGGGAATAAGGTTATTTATCAAAACCCCACAGACTATTTTTTGTTAAAAAAACCTACTAGATTTTAATAGTTGTTAAAAGTAAATATTCCTCTATACACACAATCTCAAGTGGGAGAACATAAAAAAGTGGAAATTCTAAGGGCAGGTGCTGAATCCCCTGTTGCAGAGCATCTCCCCACACATGGCACTACCAGCTTATCCCAAATTATTTCCTGCCACTTGGAAAAAAACCCACAACAACCTGATGGAGTTACACTGGGCTCTCTGAGTTCTGGATTCAGATTGAACAGCTCTGCACCAGCACTTTCTAAGGAATGAACAAAAGGCTGGCTTGTTTCTGACAGCATCCACAGGGGTTCCTGCAAGTGTCCACCAGGGTTTAAGGGTGGAAATAGCCAGGCAGAGCATTTTGTACTTCTCACTGTGCTTATTCTGCACAAAAGTACCTCTATAATCCCACTTTGGAAGCGAGCTCAGTGGGGCAGCACAAAGGCATTCTGTGGGAATGCTTCTGAGGGCAGCAGGGAACAGCAAACCCACCCCACAACCTGCTTTGGCCCCACCACAACCCTTTCAAACCCTAATTTTATAGGATGATGGATGCCCAGGTTTTCTCTGCTCTTCTCTCACCTTTCCATAGTGGCTGTCCCTGTTCTCCTGTCAACCTTTCCTCCCACAGGTTTGCTTTGGGGTTTTATTTCTTTAAATCATGCAAGGCTGTACATTCTCTGTTCATCTGTTCAGTAATCAAAGTGCTGCCTTCAGTGATTGTGACTCTATTATTATTATTCTTCATCTCCCCTTCTGTTAATTCCCCATGAAGCAGCTTTAAAGTCTCTGGAACTGACAGAAAAAAGGCTGCTTTTGTTTCATGAAAAGGGATCCAAGTCAAACCCAAAAGAAGAATTAAAATATCAGTGCTGAACATGAGATATGGAGTTTTCAGTGTATGAAAGCACGTTGGAATTCTCTGATTCAAACACAGGGGAAGAACCCGTGGTCTTTTCACTAAATGCTTTGTGTTAATTGTCCTTTGAAGGTGCATCACTATTCCCATGAAACATTTCCTACTTTAAAGCAATGGCCCAAATTTCCCATGCAAAGAACTTTTAAACATTTGGTTATACAATTGTTTGAAAGGAAAAAACTTGACTTTAACCTTCTTCCACATGCAGAGTTTGGGGTCTGTGGCCTTCCCTCACCTCAGGATGCCTTGGTACCAAAGTGAAACGAGTGCTCTGCCTTTTTATCCCTGCAAGTTAATGGTTTCCCACAGTATTTATTGCATGGAATTCTCAGGTACCTCTGCTCATCAGCTATTCTGGGAGATCTCTCAACAGGATCTCAGTGTTTTCTCTAAAGGAAGAAAGCCTGACCTCAGAGCTGTGATCTCACTTGGCTCGAGGAGGTGCCTGCAGGTGCTGGTTGCTGCCATGTGCAGCAGCTGTCAAAACCTTCAGTCCAAAATATTTAAAGGGGGAAAAAAAAGTGCAGCTCTGATGGCACCAAAAAAGAGTAAAATCATTAATTTCTTTTACTTTCATTTTATTTTTAGCTCATTTAGATCTGTCAATGTTTTAGACACAAAACAGAACGTTAAAAAAATCAGAAAGAATGAGGTAGAACAAAATGCTTCCCTTTTTCAGTTTTTTGGCATGAAAGTTGTAGAATTACATGTCAGAAGTGATGTTCTTCCTCTGAAGCTTTGGCAGCAAAGCACTTTGCAGAGTAGAGCCAGCATGAGGATGGAACCTAGGAAAACTTAAATTGTTTCCTGGAGCTGTGCAGTGAGATGAGACCTTTCCCAGGAATGGGAATGATGTGAATCCTGTCTCTGCACCCACAGCAGGGTGGGCAGCAGGGAAGGGATTGGGATTGTGCCCCTGTTCCCCTGTGCTCAGGTGAGACCCCACCTGCAGAGCTGCCCCAGCCCTGGGGCCCAGCACAGGGAGGACGTGGAGCTGCTGGAGAGAGGCCAGAGGAGGCAGCAGGATGAGCAGAGGGATGGAGCAGCTCTGCTGGGAGGAAAGGCTGGGAGAGCTGGGATTGTTCAGCCTGGAGAGGAGAAGCTCTGGGCTGAGCTCAGCGTGGCCTTGCAGGGCCTGAAGGAGCCGACAGGAAACATGGAGAGAGACAATTTCCAAGGGCTGGAGGGACAGGACCCAGGGAATGGCTTCCCAGTGCCAGAGGGCAGGGCTGGATGGGATATTGGGCAGGAATTGTTCCCTGGGAGGGTGGGCAGGCCCTGGCACAGGGTGCCCAGAGCAGCTGTGGCTGCCCCTGGATCCCTGGCAGTGCCCAAGGCCAGGTTGGACACTGGGGCTTGGAGCAGCCTGGGACAGTGGAAGGTGTCCCTGCCCATGGCAGGGTGGCACTGGATGGGCTTTAAGGTCCCTTCCAACCCAAACCATTCCATGATTCTCTGTGCAACATGAAGGATGGACTGACAAAAGAATAAATCTCTTTTCTCCCTCATCTCTGCTGTGCAGGGGGAACACAGAGGTTCAGGGAGCATTTGGCCAGGTGAGAGGCAGTCACCCAAAGCACCCTCAGGATCTGAGCTCCATCACTCCCTGTTTTAGTGCCACAAGGCTTGGGCTCCAACAGGAACACTCAGGCTCATTTTTCTGTGCACAGCACTGCTGCTGCTGCTGGGTGGCTCACAGCAGGAGAAATGGAACAGGAAAAACTGGTCCATCACTGGTGAAATCCAGAGGGAACATAATGGGATAGAAGAGCGCTCAGGAAGCAGAGCAGGGCCCGTTTTCAGGCTGCACTCTCAACAGACTGCAAGAATTCTACAACTTGAGCATCTGAGCTGTGTGTGACCACAACCACAGGGGAAATGAAAGCAGAGTGGCAGCAGTACCATCGTTTTGGCATCCAAATGGGGCGATTTTGTAAGAAATTCAAATAAATCCCAGATTTCTTGGCTTGGACTTTGCCTTTGTCTGCACAGCCCTGCTCTCACAGCTGTGGCCTGCACTGCACAGACTCCAACAGGTTCCAAGGCAAAAGCAAAGGAGCCTCCATAAAATGCACCACGAATCCAGGGCTTTTGGGTCAGGCACATCACCTTGGGAGTCAGAGCCTTCAGGAATGGGAGAACACTTCTGCCTACCAGATAAATTCTGCAGCATGACAAAGCAGAGTGGACTCGAGAAGAGCCCTTGGTTTGGAAGACATTCAGCAGAAGACAGATCAGTGTTATCTAAAAAAAGGTAAAAAGTGGCTTAAATGATTTTAAAAAGGGGGGAAAAAACCCAAACCTCTTCCAGTCTCACAGTTTACTCTGGTTTCACAATTTGCATTTAGCAAATACCTCAAGAAACCAAGTCTTACACAATCACATTTCAAACTTCTTCCCCCAAAGCTTTGAAGCCATCTGCCACATTTGACAAGTCTGAAGTTTGTGAACTCCTACAAGGATTAAACCCAGCAGCTGTTAGGAAACAAGAAAGCCTCACTGCAGGCTCCTGGTAGATACTGCAGAGCACAGAAAGGAAAATAAAAAAGGCAGCAACATTCAAATATGGAAAAAAATCTTCAGTCAACACTCACATCTTATGAGAGACGCAGTTCATCATTAGTTCTGAGGCTGCCAGAATATTTAAGGGGTGAATATGAGCTGCTTCCTACATCAAATCATGGGAAAAGACAGAATTTTAAATGAAAATCTCTTATTTCACTGCCCCACAGTACTTCCCTACCACATCCCACATTAACATTTCCTGCTATGGAGAGCTTTCAAGCAAGAATAGTGAACCCTTGAAGAATTCTGCCAGAACCAGGTTTCAGTCTGATTTCAACTCCCAAGCTGCCAGGGTTTTGTTTGCCACTTTTATTCAAGAGCATTCTCACACCTCAGCATAAACCCAGGTAGTAAAAACTGATTTAAATATAATATAGTAACTGTTTTGAAACACTGCAAACTGCCTGGGTGATCACACAAATACCAGAAATTCACAGTTCCTCTAAGGGTCTGCATAATTTACTATTAAAGGTATTTCTTGTTATCTGCTTTATTTATTATGAACCAAACATGTAGAAGTAAGAAAATGATGCAGCCAACTTTCAGAGCTACAGAATTCTCAGCTCAGATCACACAAAAAACCAATTTCTGAATTAAAAGGATGGAGAGAAATGGGGAAAAAAAACCCCAAGAAAGCTCCAGAATTTGTTTCAAAATCCAGTTCCAAAATCCAGCACCACCTGAGGCAAGATCTGCTTATCTGTAATTATATGAACTGAAATTTAAATCCATGACAGTTCTGTGAAGGAAAACACTGTTCAAAAATATCCACTGAGCATCCAGTGTAAGTCAAAGTTACACTCAACAGAGAACAGAATTACCTGAGAGCAAATTAATACTTTAACACCATTTCCTTAAACAAAACATTAAATTAAATAGAGGGTACAACTCAGAGCTGCACCTCAATCCTAATTAATACTTCAAATAAACGGCTGAAATCGTTACCAACTTCCGGAGAATTTTTTGAGACACTTTAAAAACTTTCACATTCCTCTAAAAATTGTCGCGGTGACCTCT
>VXBT01008387.1:0-45587 GCA_013400235.1 Oriolus oriolus | reverse complement strand
CCTGGCGTTAGGCCAGTGTCAAATCACGACACTGTTCTATATTTATCTATGGCACAAACCCTGAACAGCAGATTTCTTATATATATGTGTACTGAGACCATTTGATGGTAATCTGATTTTTTCTAAATTTGAAAAATAAACTTTGATGGGAAATAAAAAGTATTGTTTCTTCTATTGCCTTAATTTTCAGAGTGCTGCAAGTTTGAACATTATGATTATTTCAGAAAGGTTTATGTTCTTTTAATTACAGATTGCAAACTTTTAATGAATTATACTGATCAGCACTAATTAGCAGCATAGCAAAATACAGCATACAACTCATAGAATTACCTTTTTTCCTACAACACTGATTGATTAATTAAACGCCTAAAAGAAGAAAAGATGATGTAGTATATGTCAACAAATTCAAGGGTTATTTCTCAAAATCTTTTGATTTAGTGGCCCTTTATTAGGTTAATTGTTTATTATTTTGTGTTAGATGATTATTAGAAAAGGCGTCTTGTTAATTTCATTAGGCATTTACACACTGTTATATTCATTTGAAGTTATCATAGCATTCTATATTTGTCCTGGGCATTTGTGAAACTTCCGTGTGTTTTTTAAAAAAAACAACCATATTTCACTCTATAGCTTTACGCAGACCAGCAGAAGCATCCTGCTATAGAATAGTCACTTTTACCTCAGTTTTGTTCAGGTATGGAGGTAATGAATTACAGACCACTGATATAAAAATCCTGATTTTTTTAAATATGCAAGTTGAAAATATAACTTTATTATGTGATTTACATTCAAATGAAATTTTTATGAATGGAAAAACACCAGATAAAAAATTACTTTTCAGGATTATGGGGGATTTTTTCTTCTAATATAGGACTGCATCACCTATAAGAAAAGCCAATTTAAGTGGTGAAGTCAGGAGAGACAGAGGAGGAATTTTGCAATCATGTGATATAAAATACTTTAACATTTAGAAGAGAACTTAGCAAGTCTCCTCCTTGCAAAAATTACTTCGGAGTGTAATGATTGTCTCTGCTTATCTGCATGTTACATTTATTTCAAAGCTCAGCTCCCAATTTTAAAATTAAAATGTTTTTTTCTTTCTGAATAAAAAGCTTTTATGACCCTTACATTTTCAGCTCTAGACAGATAGAGCTTTTTTGATGATATTTTAAACTAACATAATATCCATATGGTTTAAATATAATAATTTCTTATGTAATCACACTTCTTTGCATTGCAGTTCTATATTTCTAATTTCCTCCTCCTCTCCTTTGCAAGAGAGTATTCTGTGAAGTAAGATGCCTGTGGATAGCACACATAATTTCAGAGAATTTAAAACCTATTTCAAACCTACTTCAAGTTTTGAGCCAAATGCAAATGAGAGATTACAAGGAAACCTGTCTTTCAATTAACCAGGTGTTCAATTAAAAAGAGGGTTACCAAGATAACTAGCTTGTGTATCTGTGTATATATGTATCAGCACATATATACATATTTTAGTATTTGAAAACTACTAATTAACAATTAATAGGCCTGCTTTACAGTTTTGTAACACTAACTGGAGTTCAAAGCCAAAAAATATTTTAGGAGTGTCTAAGCCTTGTGAAGATGCCAAATATTTTTCTGGTACTTTGGTTGTCTTAATGAACTGGAAGTTACTGAGGCTTATTTTAATCATTTGTGACCTGCAACTGCAGTTATTAACCAGAATAAAGTGTTCATAATGCGCATTTCAAGGGATTGAGGCTGTCTGAAATGGAAAGGAAATTTTGTTACTTAAGACTTTGGCTCAGTGGTGCTTAAAATATATTTATCTCTGCACACAGATATTAAATGACCCATGAATGAAGTTTGATTTTCATACTGAAGGTGGAGGAGGATCTTGCTGTGCTAGTCATGCATTCCACACTATCTTGTGTTGCCTGATGAGATAGGTCTCAGTTGTATACACATTCTTGAATATTCAGCTATGAATCACTTAGATCATTGAAAAGATAAACTTCATCATTCAAATGTCTCATGGCTCAAGACTTTTTTAAAGCCAATTAATGTTTAAAAGACTTTCACAAAGGGGTTGTCTCATTCTTTAGACATTATTCTTTAATTGATCCCCCAAACAGCAGGTGGACTGGTAAATTGGAAAGCAGTTTCTGTTTGCCAGGATGGTAACAAAACTCAGTTTTCTAAAGGAACTGACAGGTGTGGTCGTGTGACAACATTTCTGACGGATTAAGGAGCCCAACACAATATATGTTAAAGAGCATTCTCCTCCAAGCACGCATACTGTGCATCTCAGTGCTCAGGAAAACAAGTGACCGAAGTCTGATGCAAAGAGGCAGTATAAAAGAGGTGGAAGCAAGATGGGTTTGACAGTAATTACTTGACATTGTACTTGACACTTGAATCTGGAATACTGTATCCAGTTTTGGGCCCCATGATTCAAGAAAGACAACGACAAACTAGTGCAGTTTCAGTGGAGGGGCCCCAAGCTGTTTGGAAGCTGGAGCACTCACCCAGAGAGGCTGAGATTTTAGTCTTGTTCAGCATGAAAAGAGGCAGCTTCAGGGATACATAACAGCAGTCTACCAGTACATAGGTGGATATTATTAAGAAGACAGGACCAGAAACCACAAGTCTACTGGAGCAGGAAAACAAGACACTGGTCATAAATTACAACAACAAAGGTACAAATGGCTATTAAAAAAAAAGAAATCACTACGAGGATAATTAAGCATTGTGACAGAGTGCCCTGGGAGATTTTCCTTGGAGTTTACAAAAACTGATTAGAGCAAGTCCTACACAATCTGATCTGAATTCAGGGTTGATTCTGGTTTGATTGGGCTGTACTGGAGTGCTCCCGTGTTGCCTTCCAACAATAATGAATGTGATTTCGTAATTGAAAATCTGTTTGCACGTAGCCTAAAGGTAACCCAAGAAATGGGTGACAGATTTCAAATATCTTTTAGAAAATCAGCAGATTAAGTTCCTTGTAAGTTATCATCCATGTCCATACTTCTGCTAATGACATTCTGTACTACTTTTTTCCATGTTATCTTGGTTAATGCTTTGGAAAAAGGAATCAAGATCTCCTAATGCTACAGGCATGGATTCCAAATAGATGTGTTCATTAAACTGAGAGTGCTTGGCCACTTACAGCATCAGGTTAGGAGCAGGCAACATCATTTTAATAGTGTTCATTTTTTTACTAACTACGGTCCATATACTGTCCTACCTCAGTTATCCCCAATTAGGAAAGTGGAAGAGTTGAGTTTGTCTTTGCTCAGTTTCTGAAATTTTCTTTCTTGAGGGAAGAAGAAAAAAGAAATGGGGAATAAAAAGAGCCACTTATTTTTCTTCTGTCCCTACCGAATATGAGGATCTCATTCCTTTATTTATGCAGAGATGTGAGGGTGGGGAGAGAACTGGGACCTTATCTAGACTGGGGTAGTGATTTTGAGGACAGTGTGAATTACCCAGTATTTTGAACAGAGATAATCTTTCAGTGTATAATTAAAACAAACTTTCAGCTACGGTAGAGCACAAACAGTGATTTTTAGTAATTTGTTTGTTTGTTTGTTTCTTGTGAGTTGTTGTTTTTTGTTTGGTTTGTTGTTTTGGTTTTTTCAGTTTAGTTTTGTTCATTTGTTTGTTGCTTGCTTTTTTAAATCTCCTGGATCTATTTTTGCTTTAATTTCAAGTTCATACAAGAGTAACATGCTGGGGATATAGTTCTGCATCCAAACACTTTTTAATTTGGGCTAGAATTTCACTTTTTGAATGTAAAGACAAAAGTAATTTCACCCAAGAACTGACACACTTCAAACTTGTTCACACAAAAATGGCAATGAAGTGCATAAGTGAAAATGGACATTGAGAGTTTGTAATTACTAACAACTTAATTACGAGGTTTGTCACTGGAAAGCTTGACCAGGACCTAAGCTATTTTGTGTTTCAGTGTCAAGTGTCAATGGCTCAGACTACCTATGCAATGAAGTTGAGTGTAGATAACTCAAGTCATTAACAAAAAATCATTAAGAGATGCTAAACAGTTCAGGCTGAATCTTTATGAATGAATGCCCGCTTGAAACAGAGCAGAGTTCTGTCTTCCCCTTGTTAACTGTTTTAGCTATTTCTGACATAAAAATTTAAATTGTACGGACACAACTTCCCAAAATATAAGAATCAACCCCACAGTCGAAGAAAGAAAATTCCTTGGGTGAAGCAAATTCTTAAAAATCAGTCTTTAAGGTTTTAGCCCAAATATCTCTCAATTTCCCACCATTAATGCTCAGTCACTGAAATAAAGAAGACCAACTAATTCAACATCAAAACTAGCCAGTTTAGAAAATACAGTACAGGGGACAATGCATTGCATGAAATAGAATTATAGGAACTTTGTCATGTTTCAAAGAGCTATTTATGACTGTGTGGTCAGATGCTGCTGGTGTATTAACCAAAACTATTAACTACTCAAATGTAAGAAACTTAGAGATAAGTAGCATGAGAGGCCAAACAAAACTTGCTGAATACTAAGGTGAATTCCAACACTGACACAAGATAGCACATACCAGTGCTGTTATCCTGTGTGATAAATGGTCAGAATTGTGCAGTGTTGCTTTAAGATGATGAAAAATTGATGAGACTGAGAAAAACATGAGCTGTACCTCTTCCTTATCTTGCACCCAGCTGGATTAGGGCTGAACAACTGAATGTTGTCTGGAGTGAAGTGGAGCTCTCACAACGTGGTGCTGTTTCAGTAAGGCGCAGAGTAGCACCTTGCCTCTATACCAGCCGATAGCCATGCTCACTTCACTGAGAAAAACAAGCCTTGGCATAAATCTGGTTCATTAAGGAGATAAGGATGAACTCAAAGACCCTCTGATGAAGGTCTACCAGCCCTTACTGCCACCTCAGTAGTGAAGGGCCAAAGTGTTTATTCTACCTGTTTTGTCAGCTGTAAATTCTGACTTAAACTAACTGAGATCCTCATTAAGCTTCATTAACAGGTTCACTTGCGCACTCCTCAGGATGCAAATGAAGGAGAACCTGGATGTGTAATGCATCTATGACCAAAGTCACCAGACTCCACCTATAGCATGTAATTGTTCCACTCCCTTGGGATGGGCCAAAATTTATCATGTGAAAGGGGAGTTTCAGGGTGGAAAAGGTGGGCAGAGAAAAACCCCTCTGGAGGGGGAAAACATCTCTGCCTGCACAGGATGAGTCAATAGGCTGTGTCTTTCCTCTCCTGAAGGGGCACCTGTTGGTGAGCTCTGCGCCTGCCAAGTGCGTTTGAGCACACACGGGCATTCGTTTATAGGCACGTGGAGCTATTAGAATCTCTCTTGACATACTTTCTGTGGTAACACACCTTAGCACTCTGTCCTTAGTGTATTTATCACCAGCAATCCTGAAGCTGCTTTCCTGTTGTTTCAATAAGCGGTACTAGTCATGAATCTGGATCATGCAAAGTCCTTATTGAATGTGATCATACCTATAGTACAGGATTGGTAAACTGCACTTTTTTCAGTTTTGTGCATCTGTGCATAATCAGAAATTAAGCTCAGCAGCACCCAGTCCTCTGATCTCTGAGGACCAGCTAGAGCGCAAGGGGGTTTATTTTCTGGTAAATTCTTATACCCATAATGAAACACCCTGAAACTTTTCATCTTCCTTATCAGAAGCTGTTGAACACATTATTTGATTGAATTTAACAGCATCCTTAAAAATGACAAAGGCTTTTCCAAATTTTCAAGTTCCATACATCTTTTATATATGACAGTCTGAGAAGCGGTAACTATTGTCCTCATTTCATTAAGACACCAGATGTGAATGTCATACTTCTTTATATTTTTAAGTTTTACCTAATCATACTTAGGTTCTTATGTGATTACTCCTTGCTGAGTTTCAGTTTATAATCTGTTGTTGTTTTGGTTATTTCTAATGACCACATTGTGTAATATTTGTAATAACAGGATATTCTCCAGTTTCTGTGTTTAACTTGAGCCTTTGTTTGAATGTACTGTTATGAAATGATGCATCCTCTGTTCATTTTTTGTGAAGTAGACAACCCCTTATTCTTATGATTTCTTTTTTAAAATGTTTTTATGCTTTCACAACATTCCACACTGTATCTTTGTATATTTTGAAGAACATAAATTTTACATTTGTATTTACTTTCATGTCCCTTTTTTTTTTTTTAACATTTTGCCACTGAGTGAAAAAAAAATTTCTCCAGGAGGTCTCATTCTTTTCAAATTAATGCTCTCACAGCGCAATTCAAACCAAAATAAACAGCAAGAGCACATAACTCTTTTTTTATATTTCTGTGCTGTTAGCAGTTGCTCTTTGAAGTGTTTTTCCTGGTTTGTAAAATCTGTGGCACTAATAAAGCATTACACTACATATGACTGTACTGTGCAGTATGAATCCCACTGCAACAGAGGGATAAAAGCCGCAGGAGTACATTTAAACAAGGACACGTCTGAATATTTCTAGGAATTACTTGAAGTGTATTTTAGATAGAAACATGGTGACTCAGTTTATTCTTTAAAATAAAGGAATACTCCCAAGCATGTTTTGCTGCAAATTGTTGCCCAGAATTGTTGAAGCCAGACATGATGCTTCTTTTTGTCTTTTCTCACATTCAGGATGAAGAGAGGAAAATGAAGCAAGGTTAGATATTAAATGTTAATCTTAGCGTTGATTTAATGTGAGGGTGAGCTTTTGGAAGAGATAGAGGAGATGTGTATTGGTGGGTTGGCAAACACCCTAAGTGTCACAAGGAGACACTAGGCAATCGTGTACCAGTGATTTGGAATTTCTTTTACAGCCTGACTCCAGGGTAATTTTGCTTTCTCTATTATCTTTACATGGTGCACATGCTCCCTCTGCTATCTTTACAAAGTCTAGCTATATACCATTATCTACGCTAAAATTAATGTGGTATTTTCTTTCCAGTTAGTTCAAAGATATTCTTTCCATAACAGCGTAAGTTTGTAACCGTATTTTGAGTTTCCATCATACAACATAAAGACCAGTTTTGCTAGCCCAGAAGTAACTGGTTTGCCCCTCTGTCAAATCTTGTTTCCAAGCATAAATAGAGGCGTTTTTTTTAACAAGGTTCCCACATTCTCTAGTTTTCATTCAGCCTATTAGAAAGGGTATTTTTAATGATGTGTTATTATACTTGTCTCATAATATCCATATATTTATACCAGCATACCTAAGCAGTAATAAAGATGAAACTATAGTATAGACAATGTGTTAAAATTAATTACCCTATAAATAGTACTTGTTTTAAAGTGTTGTTTAACCATTGCTGAGAGGATTGCATTTCCATAATGTATCAGAGGCAATGTTATGTGAAAACTGTATTCGTATCCCAAACAGGCAAAATAATCTCCCAATGACAACACCTGCTTCGATGTCCCATTGATGCTATTGTCCCAGTTTAACCAGGAAACATTATATAAGACTAAACCAAAAACCAGAAGACTACTCACGAACAACAAAGAAATACCATATGTTAACTATCCAATTGATAAATAAAATGTGTGCAGTTGTGTTTCTGTAGTGGTGTGTTCACATCATCAGCTTCTGCTGGAGAGGTGAGTTCTTCTTAGCTGCAAGTTCATGTTTCCTCCGGGAGTGACGATCAGATCCAGCACTGAGAAATTGAACATATAAGGAAATTTTAAAAAAATAGAATATTTTTCTTACAAAAGTTCTGTACAACATCCAGATTCTATGACATTTCAAATAAAAGTTTATACATTTTTTAAAGTTGAAAATATTTTTGCAATGGAAAATATGTTTAAAGTAATAAAAATTTTAAATCCTTCAAGGACTGCATTTTTCATTACCATGCAAATCGTTGTAAAATTAAGACATCTTTTCATGAATTTTCATAAATTTTGCTGTTGATATTTAAGTGGTAGTTTAGCAGGTTTTGCAACTGCTGCTCTGAAGTGCGTAATAAATCTGGTAAGAGACAGAAGTGCTTTGGTGGTAACTGGGAGACTCAACATTTTTAAACCCTGATTTGTGTTTTTTTATTCAAGGGATGATGCCGGCATGCATAATGTCTGATTCACTGGTGTTTCTTACCTGCATGTCAGGAATCAGTTTTCAACAGAGCTGGTTTCAAACGTTCACTTTTGCAAATCACACACCTAGTGAAACCTCGGTTCACTGCCAAGACAATGCCAGGTTTTTTCAGGACTATTGCTCTAAATAGGCATATTGATTTTGGAGGTATTTAAGAGCCATGGAGCATTTATCCTTGATCAAACCACTAGCTTAAATTTAATTACTGTGTTCCTGCTGAAAATGTGTAACCTAAAAGTTAAATATCCAAACCTCTTCTCTTTTTTTGTTAAATGTGCTCAATACTGTTGAACCCATCTTCTGCATGTTTGATCTATACCCAGATGAATATAAAATGGACTTAATAAATCACCAGTGACAGGTTCAAGAGAACCCTGCAGTTCTTATTAACTGAATGCTAAATGAATATGGCTAAAGATACAAAAGGAATTTGTTAATGAAGTTGCATTATTGGCCTGAACTGCTTGTAACCTTTGCTATTCTTTTGTAAGTTTTAATGAAAATCCAGTACTGGCTGTGTCACATTAAAATCAGAATAATCAAACTGTAGTCAGTTTACCTTTATCTTGCTGGTGTTTGCCTGTTTTGTATGTGCTTCATTTTTTCTTAACTCAAGTGAAGCCAAACTTCAAAACTTAGGTGTTTCTTTTGAGACATGGCAACTTCTGCTGCTGCAAACGGGCAGAATGGGATTCAGCCCCAGTTTTAATTATATAAAGTTGGCACACCGTACAGGATAAAATGCCCAAGTTCCCATTTCACTAAGTGGAGATGTAGACTCAACTCAGGTGCAGTCCCAATCCTTCCATAAAGGTACAGGTCTTTTGTTGGTCGTGTCTTTTTTCCACCAGTCCTGTGCAAATATCTCAGAAATCTGGGGGCATTTCACATACCTTTAGATGACAGCATTTAGGCAAACATCTCAACCTAATGTAAAGAGAGCTTGAGCATTGAGCAAATGTGCAATCATCCTCACACTAAAACCTCAATTTCATGTCACTCATATGAACTTCTTGAGGTCAAAGCTATTTTCCCTTGGATTTCAGTTCTTAAAGTCCAGGGTGTGTTTTATCATCAGGTCTATCAACAGAGAACAAGTTATAAAAAATGACACAAAATATTCTTGGTCCAGAATTGCTGTTCAAAGAACTAGGCAGTGGTGGATAAAAATCATCCTGCTCAAAGGTCAATTCCTTTTCAAGATTTGTAGGTTTTTTCATATTTCAAATGCTGGAAAAAAGAATCTTCATTTTTTTCAGACATTTAAGTCCTAATTGATCCTATTGCTCTTCTGTTTTTTTGAATATCGGCAAGGAGGATAGGAGAGAGCAAGTAATCTCTTGATTAGAAAAATGACTCTACAAACAACAGATTCATCAAACAGGGACCTGAACTTCCACCTCCACAGAGTGTTCTAATGATAGGACACCAAGTGGGAAAGTAAAATTTATTGTGATTAATTTATTGCGATTTCTCCATGAAATCTTCTTAAAGGCAGAGATATTCTCACTGAACTTTCTTCTCAATGCATTAACTTTCTTCTCAAATGTCATTCCTTCTTGTTATTAACTCACTGTGCTCCTGGGTAGTTCCAAGAAGGGTTCTTTGGTAAATGTTGAAAAGTGTTTCAGCATTGGACAGAATCTCTGCAAATTGCATTCACACTATTCTGTATTATCTGCCTCATATTTTCCTCTTTTTTTTTTTGACTTAAACTCCACTTTAAACAAGTCTCGTACAAACATTTCTTTACTAATATTAAGTCACAACCAACTGCTGAAGAAGTCGTTGCAGTTTTAGGATTAAACCATGTTTCAGATATCCAGAAAGTTGCCTCTTTTTCTAAACATGAAAGTCGACATAAAAGCTTCTTATATAGAGGGGGAAAATAGGCTTTGGAAACTGAACAATAAATTTTTCAATAGAGGCAGTAATGAAGCATGTGTTTCTCTGACTGTCCATTTCATATCTGAACTGTGATGTTACATTTTCCTTTGTCAGGTTTCTTATGTTCCTCCATTACAGCCTTTTAAGCTATCTTCTGCATTCTTTTCTGGGATTCTGCCAGTTTTGCACACAGTAATTTGGCCAGTTAATAGGAAGTGCTGATTGCCTGTCTGTCCTCTGCTCTTGGCCTCTGTGTAAACTCTATGGAACACTTCACCTCACAGCAGCTGATATGTCAAACCAATGACTGTGACGCTGTACAGGCTCTTTGGAAATTCAATATTTTACAGATGTGCTCCTCTGACCAATCTTGTAAATGTTCAGTAGCTTTCCAAATTTTGAGGGGGAGAAAAGGAATGGAGGAAATGGATAAGAATGTATCTTTATATTCTGATACATAATGGTGTATCAGAATATACATATGGTGCATTATGGGTGCCTATGTTTTATTTTCTCTGGATTGAAGACTTAATCTTACAAAGTCAAATTAAAAAAAAAAAAGGTGTAGTAAAACATTTTAAAATCTTATTCTATATTTCTAAGGAAATTTATTTTCCTTCCTTCTCCTTTCTGGAGACTCCATGTAGCTGTTCAGCATTCAGTTTTAGTTACAAATACACTTAATTTTTTCAGATTACATAACAAAGTGTAAGCATACTAACTAAATATGCATTGAGTCCAATATCCTTTGACTATGACTCATTTTTTTGACCTATATAAAACTGATACAAAATGCTAGCAAATCAAAAACTTAATATGTAGACTAAATTTGCTCTTATTTTTACTCAGTTAGATAGATGTATTTTTTCCTTGACTCATCTGTGTGGAAAAAGGTATCCACATGTGTATATATTTGTCTTGCAACAATGGTTTTCATCAACCTGTTGATTATTTGAGAGCAGCAGTAGAACACCTTAATATAGACTGAAACATCTTAGCTTTGCATTTATTTTTGAAAGGCTTGGTGGTCTATTGGGTCAGTTTCAGTTCTCAAGGATATGTTTCAGGGTACACTGGAGTAAAATGAATATTCTAAAGGGGAAAATAGGCATGTATTTCATAAGCCACTGTTATAATTTCTGGCATAAAAATCAAGATTAAAAAAACCTTATGATACTAAATGTATATTATATTATTTCTTACTCCTTTTAGTATGATTGGCCTTGAATTTTCAGGAAAATGCTGTTTGTCTTTACTTACTGAGTCCCAGCTCTTTTAAAATGTTTCCCTTAAGAATAATTATTTCAATATGCTCTTGGCACTAGTACAGTGTTTATTTTCACTGGAAGCAGAATTTTTTTTTCTAAATCAGGAAATTTCATATCGTCCCTCTAATATTTCTAAGGAACTTAGACCCATGGACAGTGGTTAGTGTAGAGCTGCACGGCTCCAACATTTGAAACTTAGAATTGGTTTTCATAGTTAAGAGAAAATAAATGAGCTGCAAGTGCAGTACAAAAATAAGAATGCCATTCATTCTTTAACAACTTCTTGACCCTGTAAAACAAAACAAAAGGATTTCAGCTAGGCATTTCCAAAATCTTGTTTCTAGATAAAGCATAATGAATTTTGCCTAGCACTGTATGAATTAAAAAAGCTTTTCAAGTTCATATTTTACTGAGAAATAAATTGTGGCATTTACTATGCTTAAGATGTATGAATAAGATATAATCATAATATACATGTACATCTGTGAATTAAAACTTAGCATGTATTATATTCCTTGCATTCTTAGGCATTCCTTGAATACATAGCCATGTGATTCTAAAAATTTCATTGATTTGGAAAACCAGGGTTTTTCTTATGAATCTCCTGTACTAAAAATCCATAATTCAACCTTCTTCTGAAAAATTCATTGAGTTACCAAGCAGGAACAGTGCCATGAGCCTCATGTGACTAGCCACCCCATGTAAAATATTAGCAGTAAATGGCTGAACCAACGAGTTGGCAAGCACTCATATGCTAAAAGGCAGAAGTTGAATATGTTCAGTTGGGGTAGACTTTTGCAGTTAGAGTACTGCAAGGAAGCAATATGACAGAAAGCAACATTATGCCAATAGGTGTAATGTTAATTAACTATCTTTTGGAAGAATTTCGAAACAAAAATGGTAATACATTCAGCATTCATCAGGTGAGGGTGTCTGTTCTTGCACAGAAACTCAGTTTCTAGCTAACTGTTGGTCTTGGGTACAATCTGAATCCATAAAAATTAACAGCAAGATTATTTAGATAATCCTCCTTTCCTGGAAAAGACCACTTATTTTCACATCAGGAATAATTAGTTTCACTAGCAAGGTATCTGCAAATTTACTTTTCTCACAAGTATCTGTTGCAGACATTTAACAGTTATCTGGGTTTCCCATAACTAAATAGGGTAAGTAGTTCTTAAATAATTATTCAACCTACTGGACTTAACATTGCTGAAATACTCAGTCAGCACAGCACTGAAACTGGGGACAAATTTATTGTAAGCTCCAAATCTGTCATTTTGCTGTGTGACTAAAGGACCCATAAATTGAAGACACAATAATAATAAAGACTATGATAAATGTGGTTTGGGGAAAGGGAAAATGATTCCCTTTAAGGGAAGTTTGTTTGCTCAGGGAATATATAAACTTTTATGAACAAAGAGAAAGGTGACAATTATCTATCTTAGCCTTTTATAAAGTTCCCATTACTCTCCCATTTCAGAAATTAAATCAGCAGGAAAGTCTCTAAAAGATTTTAGAGAGTTTCTAATACTTTTGGTTTGAGAAAGGAGTGGGAAATCCAAAAACTTTTCCTAGATTGCTGTCACATCATCTCTAAAAAAATGAAAATGTTTTGTTCCAATTCTTTCTCTTACCATCCCTTTTACTGTGTCCTAACCTTCAAAAATAACCAACTAAAACTTTTGCAAATTTCAACAAAACTGAATGGAGGGACAGAAAACAGCAGCCCTGACTGACAGAACAGTCAGAGGAAGATTTCATACCCTCTTCAGCCCAACAATCCATACAGATAAATTTTGCAGCAACAGGTAAAGCTCCTATCTTCTTAGATACAAGCCTGTGCCAGTCAATCATAAGCCACAGCAGCACTGGAAATCAAATCAGTTTCCAAAATGCTGCATTTTCTGGCTTATGTCACTTACAAAATAAACTCCTTTCCCTTTCCTGAATTAGTAATTAAGTGTGTGAAATTTGAAGCACAGAAATGGAAAAACAGCCATAAGCCCATTCTCTTTCTCAGTTTTTCTAGAAGCAGCATGGATTTAAGTGCAACATTTAGACTGCTCCTCAAAAAGTCCATATGCTGGTGTGTCTATGACATCTATTCTTACATAAATTGCTCTTAGTGCTTTAAAATTAATTTCCCAAGCTTGAATTCATCGAAGTTCATCGTTCAAGTGTTGGAGATTCTTGTGTCTTTGTCTGCAATACTGAGCACTCCCACTATCAAGTATCTTTTACTTGAATGAGGATCTGTACTCTGATTAAATCACCTTTAACCTTCTCTGCAGATGTGCTAAATTTATTGAATTCTTTAAGCCTCAGAAAATAAGACTGTTTTTCTGACTCCCAGAGCCCTTTTATGTCCATTCTTTGAACTATCTTCAGTATCTTCATATTTGTCTGGATGTAGACACTGGCAGTAGACACATTCTGTCAGAAGTCTGTCTGTTTCTTGCATACTAAGTCAAAATAATTTCCTTACATTAACTTGACAGTCTTCTCTCACATAGACAGTGTTAGCCCTTTTGCTCCAGTATGAGATTAAAATGTCACATTAAGGAGGTTCTCTGATGATTTCAAGTAGCTTTCTGAATAATTACTTTCCAAGTTAGTGTCATCTTCTGTAGGTATAGATCTAGTTATTTGTTTCCTTTGCCACTCCCCTTAATGAAGTGTGTTAAAATACGTTTTGGTAGGTTGTGACCATTTGGTTTCAGAGCGACCCAGGTAACTGATCACTTGTCCTCCTCATTACTTGCAATTCCACACCTAAGTGTGTCTAGCATACAGTTCATAACACTGTCTAATAAAGACACTTAATAAAAATTTCTATGTGTGGAATCCCAGTAAAAACAGCTCCACTTACTGATCCCTATTGACTTAGAAATACTAGGTTTAATCAGCCTGTAAGGTGGTTTTAAGATATTTATTATGTTCTATCTTTATTTTCTACAAGTTTATCATCAAGACATGTTATGTTTCCATGACAAAGACCACTTTATTAAGGCAGAAATTTTTCAGACTGATCTGCATTCCTTATAATGAATGCATAACTAACACAGGCATTGCTATGAAACTGAATCAAATGCAATTTGTTGTATGTCTGATCTACTTTTAGTTACCAGTATGAATGCATACTTTGCATCATATTTCTCTGATCTCTTTGTTGATAAAAGGATAACTTAATCCATCTGAATTTAACAGGGAAAAACGGTTACTGGCTTTACTGGAAAGAATTTCCCTGATACCCTGTAGATTATATGTCCAGGTAGTCGAAGTTACCGTGGATCCAGTCCAGTGCAATTATCACACAAGCTTGAGAAGAAAAGGCCAATAGCAGCATATCTCTTACAGGGGAAAGCATGCTAGAGCAACAGGTAAGTCAGCTTGGCAGTTCAGGAAGTGTATAAATTAGCCCCATGGTAGCTCAAGAGCTCTGCAGGACTGTAAGCATAAATGTCTCCTGGATTTTTAGGTGCCAAACTATTTGTGACTAGATGCTAAAAAATAGCCCACATCAAGTCAAAACAAGATCAGCCTACTCTTCATAAAGTAATCTTACACACACAAACATGCATATATCCAAACACCCACAGCCTGCTGGAGAGTTTCTGAACAAAACAATGCAGATAAGCACATGCAGATACTGTGGTCATCCCGGGTTTTCTCATGGACAGAGCCCTGTTTAGTGACTGAGCTAGAGGCATAAGGGTCAAATATGTAAGTTCCAGTTACTTGTTCTGTGTCTATTCAGGACATGACTTTCGAGTATTATATAGCAGATAATGAAAAGGCAGAAGGATTTAACTCACTTGAGTAATCCTATTTCCTAACATTCATTATCAGTAACTTCACAGCTGCTGTATGGCTTACTTATTAAAATAAAAATTAGGCGGAGAAATCTGTTGATGTCAGATTTATTTAGAGTGGCAAGACTTACCACCTGACATATCTAGGTAATTAGAGGGGGGCTTTAACAGAAGGTTAGAACTCAAATATTATACAGAGTCTTTTACTTGTCATGCTGAAATGAGTCTTGGCCAGTGCAAGGAATTTTCTCAGTAATGCTGTGCACCAATGTTATGCAGAGATGTTTGGATAGGTTCCCTCTTTAGAGTCCTCTTTCTTCCTCCAGATAATTATCTTCCTTTATTCTGTCTCTCCCTGAAATGCCAGTTCAGTGATT
This sequence comes from Oriolus oriolus, assembly GCA_013400235.1. Lineage (NCBI taxonomy): Eukaryota > Metazoa > Chordata > Aves > Passeriformes > Corvidae > Oriolus > Oriolus oriolus. Next base: position 30,131 of record VXBT01008387.1, on the reverse strand, counting down.
GATCCTTAACTAAGAATAAACAGATGAATGATTAGATAGAACCACACTTCTTTCAGGGGAAGTATGTAGGTAAGGGCAAATTTCTGAACAGAGATGATATTGAGCACATATTTATATATTTTACTGATTTGGAAGCAACATCATCAGTGATGTATGGTCTTTTTCTTTCATTATTCTGTGTTTCTTTTTCTGAGAAAAAAATTGCTTTTTGAAAAAATTATACACTCCATAGACCTATCTATTTGCCCTTCTGGAAAGAAGAAGAAAGAAATCTGAATTGGTTTGGGATAAGCTTCTTTGCTGTGTATTACTCACTCTTCTGAGAGTGATGTCCCAAAGAATACAGGTCTTCAAGGTATGTAATCTTATACAGGTATAGTAACAAAATGGGGGAGATATGAACAGAATACTTGCAGAAAGAACAATCTCCAATCATTCTAGAGGTGATATCTTGTCCAAACACAGTCCTATGCATGGCTTTGTGGAAAGGTTATTTAGCCTCAAGCATTTGTCACTGGTCTTTGCATTAGCACAGAAAACATTAAACTGGGTGCAACAAAGCCTCCCTCTTGCCCTGTGGTGCCAAGTTTACATTTCAATCTTATCTGACAGGCAGGTGCTATTCTATCTGCTTGTATTCAACTCTGCCACTTACTGGTGTTTACAAAATAAAGCGTATAGATGACAAGAACAACATCTTTAATATTTAGGTAATCAAAAAACTGCATGATAATGCTTTCACACTGATTTCCTTCCTGCAGGATAGCAGAGCATTTGTCACCAGCAAGATTGAGACAGGTTTTATAAAAATATGAAACTTACAATTTAATCCTCTTTCTTCAGATAAGCATGTAATTCCTACTGCAAAACAGAAGAAAATTATTAACTAGCAAAATACTTTGTTGTTTCCCTGGAGGGAACAGTATAACAGAGTGGACAGGGTATGGTAATAGAATTTTCCCCAATATATAACTCCTGCATCTCCCCTGTGGTTCTATAAAAACATTCTAAAGAATGTTTTGGTAAACAAAATAAGAGAGTGGTAATGAAAACTGAATTAGCAGGCATTTGGACAGCCAGCTGCTTTGGGTTCATGTGCATGCCATTTTTTGGAGATATTCATTCTGGTTTATGTGAACATACTTAGTTTGCCATCCTGTCAGATGTTTAGAGTCTAGCATACAACAACAACCAGCAGAGTGCTGTGAGTGTTTTCAGAGTGCAATTCAGCATCCTCACAGCTGACCCACAGCACGCAATATCTGATAATGACTGATTTGTCTTAAAAGTGTTCATTAAAAGGAAAGAATTTATCTCTCATTAGCCTCCTCACTGACACTGCTGGCAAAAAGAAATTTAGTGCTTTGAATTAGCAAGGTTTGGGGTAGTGAACTGTTGGGAGTAATGCTTTTTTTGGTATAAATCTTCTGATCTGATTAACTGTGGCTTGTTTTCAAATAGCATAAATAAAAGTTACATGGAAATATTTCTTAACATGACATTTTTTCTGATCCAAACAGAAATGTGTACCATCTGTCACAGCAGAGAAAAAAGGCTGATGTTGAAGAGGTGTTGTGGTTTTTTTAACTTTAAATGTTCAGGACTTTTAAGGGTTCGTTTAATACTTTCCATGTAGGAAAAGGCTTTTGACTCAAAGATAGAAACAGTGATATAGTTCCTAACATGAAGTAAGGGATACAAAAATAAAAATTTGAGTGATAGGCCAAAGAGGGACAACATTTCACTGATAATTTCATTTTCCACTCCACAAACCATGTCAGAAACTACACACGATCTCACAAAACATACAAATTAAATATGTTAATAAACGCATCTTCTATACATTTAGACTCATGAACATTAAGGATCAGGTTGGTTGCAAAATAGTAAAGTTCGATATATTCAAGTTCAGCTTTATCCTGTATTATTAGAAGTAGATGAGTTGAATTTTCAAGTATAATACAAGCATATTCCAGAGTTGAGCTACATAACTGCCAATGAAGAAATATGTACTTAAAAGATCTGTGTTGAAACTTGGGCTCTGTGTTGTCCTGGTTAAGATGTCCAGCTCCTAGAGTTGCCAAACACTGTACAGATATTCATGTTCTCTCTACAAAGATAGAAATTGGATTCTCCTTTTTGAACTTAGTGATACTGATTAAAAGAGCTACTTCTTATTTCACGATGAGCTGTGGTTTAGGGATAATATTTGCTCCTGCAAATGAAACAAAGCATTTTTCTATATCACCAGAGAGAATATTACACAAAATGGTCCACTGTGTGCCAACACAGGAGAACATAGAGTAGACTGCAGTATGAGGAGTATCTCTGCACCTTAATTAATCAGTTTTTCAGCAGGCTTTTTATTGGCCAATTTGAAACTCTTAGGATGATCCCTAGCATTGCTTCAATTTAGGCCAAATCACATGTTTCTGACCAGCTCCTCAGCACCATTCAGGAATTACCACTGATCAGGCTATTTTGCACGTGACTGCTCTGTGCTGTAGCTTGTGAAATGTTAATGATATAGACACAGGCCATGTGCTGCTACTTGTTCCAGTGTCAAAGAGTGTCAAAGGCTTCAGGACTGTTTGGGATCACTAATGTATCTCAAACCAAGGTGCATACGGCCTGATATCAAGTCAAGCATTTAGTCATTTCTGCTTGAGTCTGTTGCTGCTTTCTTATGTACTGTTTTATGTGGCTTCAAGTGAAATCAGGAGGGACTGACAAGCAAGCGGAGATCTGTCTAACCTGAGACAGGAATGTCTTTAGGCAAGAACATGAAATAGAGAAGGGAATTCTTCCATAACCCCATTTATTTGGCATCATGGAGGTCCAAAACTGGTGAAATATCTAGGCAACTGAACTCCCAAACTGTCAGACAGACACTGATATTTTACTGCCCAGTGGCTAGCCTCATTACAATCCATTTCTGTAGAGGATTATTTCATTCCACATGGTTCCCTGAAGCACACACTCTCACTCATATGCTCTTGCAGAATGAAAATGGTAGCCAGATGAAAGGGGAAACTCCTGGGGCCTTTGCCACCTGCCAAGCTATCCCAAATTTAGCCTCTTTTCAAATGTAATTATTAACCAGCCAGGGACATTTTGGTGACATTTCATCACAAATCTGTTTATATCTACCTTATATTACTGAGCAATTCTATACTGAAAAGTGGATAAATAAAAAATTTCTGTGAAATGTTATACTGCTCTCCAAGGGATTTGGTGCAGAACAGATTTCAGAATAGAGTAATGCTCATGTGGATTTTAAATCTCAGTCTTTTGGAGACTACAGGATGCTGCATCTTACTGTAGACTAAGGATATAAGCATCACATAAACAGAAACAGTCTGGCCACAAGTCTTATCATTTTAAGGTGTTTTACTCAAATACTTCAGAGAAACAAGCTACAGAAATCAATATTTTAGGATCCCAGAGGTAGGGCAAGAGTCTGCCCCTTGTAGGCAGATGAGCTAGGAGCTTGGAAGGATGTGGGTGTAGGTGTGGGTCTCCAGGGGAGGCTGATTAGGATCACTGGGGCCTCTTGTTGCTCTCAGGACCCTGATATCTCATACCTTAATGTATATAGAGAATTTCTCTCACATATATAAATCTACTGAGGATATTTTCAGCTCTGGTATATTGGAGCAAGACTCAATTGTTTATAGTAACACTTACAGAAAAACTTTTAGTGGTTTTGACATCTAAGGAAAACTTGAAATAAATTGAAAATAGGTGTCACTGAGTAATTAATTCACCTCCAGGAGTTAAGAACAAATATCTGCTTTCTGTATTTTCTTACGTAACAGAACACACCAGTTGTGGTACACACTGCTAAATCTCTTTACTTCTGATAGATGTATTGTAGTTTGCCTCTCCCCCATCCACCACAAGCCACATTGTATATGACAATGGGATTCAATCAGTCTATTTACAACTGCTTGAAAATAGGGTTTCTAGTTTTGGGCAGTCCACTAAGGTCTCCTCATATGAGGGACTGCTCATAGAACCAAAAAATAATTTGTGTTGGAGGGGGCCTTTAGAAGTCATCTTGTCCAACTCTCCCTGCAATAAGCAGGAACATCTTCAGCTGAAAGGTTGCTGAAAGTTCTGTCCATCCTTGAAAGTTTCCATGCATGGAGCATGAATTTCTTTTATAAAGAGTGAGATTTTCCATGTAAGCTTATTCTAAGGGAGATGTTTTAAAGAAACACAAAAATTTCTAATTCTAATTAGATATTAGTATAGTTCTGCCTAGCCTAAAAAGCCTAAGCCTTTTGCGGCCACTCAAGAAACACACTAACTGGCTTTTTAGATCACTAAAGTTGTCTGCAAAAAGCCCTATGTCAGTAAGGAGAATGCTCTCTTGGGTTGCTCAATAAATTTTACCGCTTGTCCACAGTTTATTACATGAGGGAGAAACTTTTCCCTCAAATGTAGTTGTGTATTTTCAACGTCTCATTCTCCATGAATGTTTTAAACCAGTTATATTTTTCTTTTACTCTGTACCAGTCACTTTTTTCATATTTTTCCTACCATAAATTTGGACTGGAAAGAATAAAAATGTTTGTTATGATTTTAGTAGTGAGGTTCTATCAGTAACAGTCAAAATACGAATAGTAGCAGAATACAGTAGATCTTCACATCAAAAGTACTACATGGTATGGCTGCATTTGATGAGAAAGAGCTGGATTGACAGTCTAGGAGGGCCTATGTCACTTCTCATTTTATGAACATGTAGTGTTAGGAGAGGTATTTATACTGACTATATATATATTATACTGTACCACTAGGTAAAGCATGGCTTAGCTTAGGTTTACTGTCTTACAGAGGTAACAAAATAAAATATCTCCCAGAGGAACCTAATTTATGACCTCAGAACACTCCTTTGCAACAGGATTCCCTTTTTAAATACAAATATAGGCCAATCAGTCCACAGTTACTCTACAATGTAAAAGTTCACAATTAGGTGGTGTGGAATCTTCACTAAAAAATAATAAATCACTACTTTTCACAGAGGCTGTTACAAAAACAAGATGATGATAGAAGCATCATGATTCCTGTGAGACGATAGAGCAAACAAATTTATAAATTGACTGAGATGTCCTGTGAGAATCAGGTTCATGATAATCTGGTCTGTAGGAAACGAACTTAATTACTACTTTGAAGTTTCAAGAGTTTTAACTTTTTTCTTTTTTTCCTGATTTTCTTTCCTGGGCTTCTCCCAGTAAACAATTTGAGTATGCTATTAGACTGATGATCAAGTCAGATTTACTGATAGGCTTCTTAATCATACTTAATCCCATGGAATTGTTTTCTTATAATACAGGAAAGAATGTGGTTATCCAGGCATGTCATGATTTTAGATGCAGATGTGATTTGCCCTGTAGTGAAGATATGATAAAGAAGTGACATTTTCTGCTGTTGTATTAAAGGACCTACCATGTAGTTTGAGATTTTACTGTTCTGTTTGTATTGTTTGGACTAATCTTTTGTTAGCTTGCTTACAAATCTTTGTTTCTACAGAGAGGCTACTAGGGCTGCAGTGTAATTTCCTTAATTACAGCACTGGATTTTTTCATTTGATAGTTTATGAAGTCAATATCAGGCCAATGGACTCATTGTTCAAAGCAAACAGGATTAAAGTTCCTCTGTACTTCAACAATAAGACGCTTCCTAAACCTTCCTTCAGAACCCACAGTTCTACCTATGTTCACCAGCATTTTGAAAATTAAATTCTGATTCTGACCTTGCATAAGACCAACATTTCCTCTGTGCGAGTTTCAACAAATCCATCTCAACATTTCAGCTCTGACCTTCTCTCTCAGTGGAAGAAAGAACATTTCAAAAAATGTTAAGCAAATACCATGGGAAAATATGGGTGGTTTTTTAGCATCAAATCAGGCAGAAAGCTGGAGCTTTGACTTTATGGGATGACTTCCTCTAGGACAGATAATGAAACTCAGTTAAGGCTCTCCAGATGAATTAAATACAAAGGTAAGATTTTTTTTTTTTTCTTCACAAGTTGCCTGTAAAACAGAAAAAAATCCTGTGCCCTATTTCCAAAAGCTCTGTGGTCAGGATCTTATTACAGGTACTAAACTACATGACTGTAGTCAAGATGAGTGCCCTCTTCAAACAGAAAAGACCAATGGACATGAGAGAGTTGGAAAAAATATGCTGCCAAAAGAGTTGAAGAGAGAAATAAAAACCTTAAACAGTTTGTTTTTGGAAAGTGACATCTCAGTAAGAAGTTATTTTATTTCTCATTATTTTAATTTGAGGATTTAAATTTTTTTTTTAGATGTGAATATTTAACAACTTACTTTACCAACTCAGATGAGTACTACCACATTTAAATGCCACTGATTTTCAGCATGCTGTCAGAGACTACTATATGTAGAGGATCAGAATCTATCTTACCTGTGATGTCACTCCTCTTTCACTTAAGCATGAGCTAAGAGACTTTCTTGCTACTGAACAAAGCGTCCAAGTTCACTGTAACTGCAAAGACGATGAGAGTGTCTGTGTTTGGGAGGAGAGTTAAAACTATTGCAGGTTTTCATGCCAAAAGAAATCCCCCTCTGTGCGAATTCACTGTTGCTGGCAAAAGCCCAGTCTGAAATAGAACTTCTTACCCACTTAACATATTCTTCTGGTGTGAAGAAATAATTTCCATCTAAACATCTTACAAAAAGCTGCTTGCTGATTTTGCTAAGCCCACTTATTGAAAATTAATTCTTCTAATTCCCAAAAATACTTCTTTTCTGAAGGTTTCTACCTTGATTCTAGCCAGCAGGCAAGACAAACACTGATGAGTAGAGGAGGTATGAATCAAACCATGAGGTGAGTTATGACCTTGTATATTGCTTCTGACATGAATAGATCCTCATAGGTATTAAATCAAATGTAAAATATAGTTCTGTATAAATAATCTGTTAATGAGATTTCTGTTTCTGTTTAGTTTCCATCAGAATAAAAACTAATGAAAAGGTAAAAGCAAGTTAATTAGAAGATACATGTAGTTTTGCACTTCTGACTGCACCTCAAATTATTGTGTTAGTAATGTACAGAATACATGCTTAAAAACTAGCTTTTCAAAAGCAGAACTTACCTGAACTACGTCATGCTTTTGTTCCAGTGCTTCTGAGAGTTATTGGAAAGTATAATCCCTCATAACTATATTCTACAGTCTTCACTTGGAACAGTTTTCTTTTCATAAGTGCACATTTTTTCTCAGATTTTATTAATATCTTTATAACTACTAGAAGGGAAAAGAGTAGCTGAGATTACAGTGTGTCTGACAATTATCTTCTCCATAGAAAAGTTTTATAGCTGTTAAAGTCACACGTTGCACTTAAGTAACAGGAATAAAAAAAAAAGAAAAAACATTCTCTGTTTTTATTTTGCTCTCTTTCTTTCGGTATTGTGGATACCTGGTAACACTTCAGCAAGTGGAAGATCAATGGAAACATATACTTTGGTTGTCGCAGGCTTAGTATCCAGCCCTGTGTACTCAAATTGTTTTATTACCCAGTTAGTCTACTCCTCCTCTTTGATAAGGATGACATTCCAGACATAGATTTGGTTTAAAGAAAGAAAAACAATGATAAAATCTCAAAACTCAGTAAATACAATATTTTTGGTAATTTCACTTTTCCCCTCTTTTATGCTTAACATGAAGGAGACCAATTTTGTAACAGATATCAAGTGTTAGCTAAAGTCCATGAAATTTAGCTGTCCAAAATCCACCACAGAGAAACAAAGGCCTCTTACATATATCTATATAATGTATATGTACTTGTGATACATAAATATATACATATAGGCATGTATGAATACACACACATATATATGCAAAGATTTCAATTGTATTGAACTTCATTTTGTGATCTATTGCACACCATTGTTAAAAGTTTTCTCTTTAATCAGCACTGCCTAAACTAAAATAACTATTTTAAGTAACACAGAGGGGAATGACAGATTTTCCATGACCAGACTGGGTATTAATTAGCATTGTGGATAAAAGCTGATGGTTGCTGGACTTCTGGTTTTATTTTGAGACATAACTGTCGTGTTTCAAGGAAATTAAAATGAAAGAAAAAGGATGGTTAAAGCTCTGAAGCTAAATTAAGCTTTGTTAAGATGTTTAAACTAAGATGTATATACAGAAAAATAAGGACATGATCCTGAAAGTCATTGTGTGAAACCTCTTCCAGTGACTGCACTCAAATTATATGTCAAAATTACTGGATTAGAACTCTTTAGGTGAAGAAATCCTCTCTTCCTTTTGTTTGTTTGTTTGTTTGGTTGGTTGTTGTTGTCACTTTCAATTTGCATAAATATTTCAATCCAAAACATTTCGATAAACTACTGAATATCTTTAATTTCCCAATTCATTCAAAGCATGTTTGTTGATCCCCTGATCAGCTATATTAGTGAAGTTTGAATATACACCTGGCTACTCTTACCAGTCATTTTGATGAATAATATGGCTACAAGCAATTAAATTTTTTCATATAAAAAGGATTTGGCTTAGAATTGAACCTTCAAATGACTACCAACCAAGTTAAGAAGAAAATTTCTTCTTAGTTATACAGGTATGTGAAGTTGTGTAAAAAGTACTTAAAACAGGGAGTCAGAAGATAGTTTTTCCAATTGTTATCTTTCCTCTTCAGAAGTGTCTGCTGGAAAGGAAAGGTGATGATGCTCACAGACAATACTGGCAGTGACCTAAGGAAGGAGAAAAAGCAGCAGAAATAAATTCATGTAAAAAACACAGTGTGATATGAGAGTCTTTATTCAGAGAGCATATACAGACTTTTTTTATTTTTAGTATCATCTAGCAGACTTTGGCAAAGAAAAGATAAAGGTATGCTGGTTTGGGCTGGGATAGAGTAAATTTTCTTCACAGTGCCTAGTATAGGGCTGTATTTTAGATTTGTGCTGATCACAAGGTTGATAAAAGGAGATGTTTTTGCTATTATTGAGCAGGGCTTACACAGAGACAGGGCCTTTCCTGCTTTTCATAGTGCCATGCTGGGGAGGAGACTGGGAGTGCGTAGGAGGCTGGGAGGAGATGCAGCCTGGACAGGTGACCCCAGCTGGCCAAAGGGATATTCCGTATGACATCACACTCAGTATATAAAGCGGGGCTAAGAAAGAGGAAGGGGGGGGACAGTCAGAGTGAAGAAACTTGTCTTCCCCAGTAACCATTGCTTGTGATGGGCCCTGCTCTCCTGGGGATGGCTGAACACCTGCCTGCCCATGGGAAGCAGTGAATTAATTCCTTGTTTTGTTTTGCTTGTGTGCATGGCTTTTTTTTTCTCTATTAAACTGTCTTAACACACAAGTCTTCCACCTTTTACCCTTCTGATTCAATTCTCTCCCTGATGATGCTGGTTGTGGGAGTGAGTGGCTGCATGGTACTTGGCTCCTGTCTGGGATTAAACCATGACAGAAGGTAAAAAGAATTGTGGAACACATTGACATTTAAAGATATACAGGATACAAGGGTGCAGTATAATACCTAGAGCACAGACTTTGGGACTTTGATATTTACTATGAATGCATGGCAGAGGAAGAGATAGTTACAAGTCTAACAGTTCAAGAGCAAATTTGCTGGACTGCAGTGATAGAACAAGGAGAAAAGAAAAAAAAAAGAAAGGAAAAGAAAAGAAAAGAAAGGAACACACACACACACACAAAAAAAGCCCAGTAGAGAAAAGAGAAGAAAAGAAGGAAACAAGCATAGGGAGGAAAGATTGAATGACAGAATCATTTGCAGATAGAATGACAGAGGGTTGAGAGATAATTAAACTCCACACAGACAGAAAACAGCAGATATTTGTGATCAAGAAAGAAGAAAATCAAAAGGCATGTTGCCAAAACATATTCAGGAAATAGAAAGGTTTTGCTATCTGTCAGGTGGTACCTGAGAATAGTTTAGTCAAAACAAAATGTCACATAGACAGTTTTTCCTCTTACAAAACTTTGGTTCAACTGCTAAATATATATTTTACATCAGTACTAATGTCTCTGGCAGATTCCTGTTGAAATGGGTGGAAAGAATGAAGTTCATGTATTCAGATACAGTTCTCTAATGGAGAAATAGTAGAATGGAGTATGCATAGAGGCCTACACCATTGATTTTTAGCATTTGGGTGCAGTGAATACCAGTGAAATTAATTATACCAACATGCAAAAAACTTGCAGAATTTCAGATGGTCATGCGTTGCCTTTATGGATCTCTGGAAAAAACTTCTGAAGTCACAGAAGATTAATATCAATTCATGCACAAAAGAACTAGTCTCACATGAAGGACTTTATGTTAGGAATATTGTGTGGCATCCACAGAAGAGGAACTTCTCAAAAGAGAAGAGAGAGACAAATATCATAGCACCTAGCTTTGGGACTAGGTCTTGTTCACAGATGAGAAGAATTCTAAACTAAGAAATTATGTTAAATTGAATGAAGTCATGTAGAATCTGATGCTGATTCCCCAGGTCCTTTTGCTTTCCTCCTACTTCTCATAACCTTTAAGTTTTGTCTGCTGCTGGAGGTAAACATGTTAAGAGTAATCAGCTGCTAGTCAAATCCAGCATAGCAAATAGCCATATTCCTACTATAGAACTTTTTACTAAAGAAAGTAACAGATTTATTCAAGTTGCCACATAAAACATAAGAGCTGATGATGTATTTCCTTCTTTTAAATGTTCAGTACAAAAAGGATCATAACAAATGTTTGTAAGCTGAAAGACCCACACCTCATCTTTCATTTTAAGATTTAACAACCTTGTGCAGTTGAATCCATCCAACCAACAAACAAACAAGGCTTCTAACAAAAATCAGTTTCTTTTAAAATGTGTTTTCAAGTTTTCTGTTGTCACTGGGACACTGAAATAAAACCAACAGTTTTAGTACTAATCATTTCCCCCCCACATAGAAAAACCCACAGCACAAATCTTTTGCGGACTATATGGAATATTGAAATATTTCTGTATTCATAATCCTACAATGAATGCTACTTGAATAATCCTACAATGAACACTACAATGATTTTTCTAAATTCTGTTTTTCTTTAGACTATATTGAAGACTTTTTATTAATTTGAACAGAAAGATACAGAAAGCAGTTTGCAAGGCTTAAGCTTAGTGCACAGAATTTTTCTTCAATGAGCCTTCTAATATTGACAAAATATTTAACATCACATTTCTTAGAGCAGTTTACATAGACAAAGGTATCCAAAAGGATGTCACCTTCTGCTGAAGATGACAAGTAATCTAATGACCTTCCTTAGAAAGAAAAGAAAGTCCTTCAAGGATGACTGAACCAGTCTAATTTAGATATTTTCTAAGCTCCTTCTGAAAGAGGCTTTGTTTCTGTGTTGACTGTAAAGAAAACTCGGTGAGAGAAACAAACCAAGAAAACCAGCCTCTGTGACTAATCTCCTTTGAGTTAAAACATATTGATTCAAAACTTTGTGGTGCAGTATTTGTTCACTGGTCAAAGCCTGATATGAGTACCAGAGCAATTCAGCTACAGAATACACATGACTTTGATTAACCATCAAGCTAAGAGAGAAAACAATCCCATCCCCTCTAGAGAATGGGAAAAGAAAACAATTTCTAGAACCTTTCAAATCAGACAGCTAGTCTCTTCTGTCCTCTAGCTTATAAGCTACTCTCTGCATGAATCCTTTTTTCTGACTGGAATCCTTTTAAATCTGCCAGCTGGAAAACAGGCTTCCATGTGGCTTCTCATCTCTGGCACCTATTTGTCTTGACAAACAGGGCCAGCTGCACTTCTGGGTCTTTAAGGAACTACATGGTCTCTTATAGTTGCCCCATATATATCATTCCAGTGTAATGAAGATGTTTTAACACCCCAGCAGAGGATTCACCTAGTGCAGAAACTACACTGTATTTGCACAGTTCTTTCTATAGCTCTCCTTCATGCAGAGTATAACAAGGAGATTTACCATAAACTTTCAAACCTGTAGACATTCGGCTCATTCGAAAAGATAGTTACAACACACCATCTGTTCTCAGTCAAAGCAAAATCTAAACAGAATAAAAATAGCTTTAAAATCATCTTTCTGCTCCTTCTGACACCTCTTCAGGTTGAGCACAGAATTAGACCTCCATGTTATTTATACAGCACTCTGAGGCATGCTGGATGCTTTGTAGATCAAATGCAATGACATTTTCTCAGACTTTAGAAGATAGTTTAATTTTAAACTCACTGCAAGTTATAAAAACTGAGTAAGGGGATAAGGAGTGAAGGAGGAAAAATGTTACACTAATATTGAAAAAGTTTAAAGAGACGCATGCTTTTTAATTTTCCTGTAAGAATTCTGCTCACAATATTTGTTGTAGTTTATTTTTAACCTACTTTCCTCTAGGCTGAAGGTTAAAAAATTGCCCTCTATATTATCTCCATCCATGTTTTTGTGTCATCCTGAATTGGCATTTCTCTCCCTTTTGTTTCATTGCCCCAAAACAGCAGCCCATCAGTCCCTACTTATATAGCTTCACAAAGCAGACCACTCAAAAACCAATTTGTGGCATGCATACAGAGATATAAAAAGGACAAAACATGCCATATAGGGAAATGTACTCACTGTTTATCTTAGGTCGAGTTTCTTAGCAAATGGCAAGACCAGGCTAATAAGAACCCCATACTTGAAACACACACAAAGCCATAAAGATTCAGATTGTCCTCTTTCTAATTAGTATTTTCTGTGATTTACTGTACTTATAACAAATGTTACAATGGGCATCACCACCCTACCAGAGCAAAAGCTGGACAGATGGGACTAGATACAGAATTTTTCCTTAATCTCTTACAAAAACTTAGAAAATATAGAAAAAAAATTGAGTGTAATCCATTACACTCATCATTCAACAAACTTAGTTGCCAAACTAAAGTAGTCAGCACAAGTCACTGGGAAACTCTTGGTTTTTATAGTGGAGCAGGTGTGATGATGACGATCAGCTCAGTAGCTCTCTCTCTTTGGCAGAGGCTTTTCTAGTTTTCTGTGTCTTGGTTTACATATCTGGTTATTTGCTTTCTTGAGAGATCTACAGTTTTCATTTGTTCATTCCAGTTGGGTATAAGTCTGTTTCATGCGGCAGAGGTATGCTTTACTTACTGGTATAAACTTTATTTCTAAAGCACATTGGACTTATATAGTTTATAGTATATTTGCATAAAATTATGAATAATAATGGGGATTTGTTGAAATAATTGAAACAATGGAAGTACCTACTTTCTACTGAGTATTTTTTTTCTACTATTAAAATGTTATACCTTGGTACAACAATTGATACCCCAATGTGTAATCTGCATTCAACAGTTCAATATATGCACAGTTAGCATGAACCTACTTGCTAATGTGCTCACATTAGAGCTCACAAGGTTTAACATCACATTTGTGTTGATCTTTATACCACATCAGCTGCTGCTGTTCCTCTCTTGACTCTTGGCTGGTGATAAGGATCCGGTCCATCTGACTTTTCAAAGTGTGCAACAGCTCAGCAAAACAGATTGGTTGTGCCGGAATATCTGCCAATAATGACATGACCGAGGCTCGGGTAGATGTTCTGTGCTGGTAGATATATACCCCAGTGCCTACTGTTCACTCTGACATAGTGACCATCACTGTCAGCTCAATCAAATTCCCATCATGAAAGAAAAAGTGGGACTGCACAATTGCATTAATGTGTGTGAAAGGCTATGTGAGTCTGGAGACAGTGTCTTGAGTCTTACATGACTCAAGCACCTGGCACACCGGTAGTGTTGCGGTGCAGATTTATACCAAGTTATGGAAGACTGGATAGCCAAAAGACCAACCGTACATATGTGACATAGCAATCTTCAATATAACATTTATTTCTAACAACGCAGATTTGTAACTTCTGAATAAACGGAGAGCAGTTGACTGTACGTGACAACAAAAAAGCTGTGATACTTGTAAAATGGGAACTCATTGAAAACTTTTTTTCAAAAGTAGTTTTACAGACTGTGATGAGAAAATACCTCTTCAATATTGTTTTCTGCATAGCTTGGTTCAAAATCTCACTTAATATAGTGTTCTTGACCTAGACAGAAACTCCTTCAAGAATTAAGTATGTCTGAGGAAGTTGTAAAGATTCTGTAATAAATATACCAGCAATCCTATAGCATAGACTCCTCTTTTACTAAAATATCTTGATATATACCAAACGAAGAACATTGAAAGGTAAAAAAAGGTCTTGCTTATGCATTTGCACACATGCTTAATGTGTAAGCCAGGTTGAAAATGTCACTTTCCACTTTTTAATATCTTAAAAATGTTTTTTTCTTCCACGTAGCCCCATCTCCTTCACCACCACCACCACTACCACCCCGGCCCCTGGGAAGGGTTTCCAAGTCTTTTACAAAGAACTGAAAACTTTGATCTAGAAATTCTACAGCTGTGTTCTCTGGGACTTTTAGTTTGAAGTACCTCATGTTTTAATTTCCATTTTATTCCCTTAATCAGACTATAATCCTTTTATGTGTTTTCTCTTCATCGAGTGTAACAGGTGACATGACCCTACTTATATCTCAGGAAATGAAATCTGGTGGAGGAGTAGAATGTACATACTATTATTATTAATATGTAAATGTTCCCTTCTCCCTCAACATGGCTCTAATCATATTTCACAGCTCAGCTGCAGGAAAAAAAGAGGAAAAGAGAGACATTTTCCCCTAGTATAGACTTTACCTTCAAAAAATTAACAGTAAAATAAAGAAAGGAAACTCTGCCTTTAACTATGAGATTAAGCTATGAGAACAGAATGTATTCATTTTTTTCTTTTACCTTTCAATGCATTTCAGCTAACAGAAAGATTTAATCTTTCCAGTCTTTTTTCTAGCATAGACATAGTTTTTATGAATCTTAAATAGTAAGGTTGTAATGGCCTTTGACCATAGAATTATCATAAAATAAGTGACTAATCAGTATTCATTGAACTTTGTTGTACATACCCATTGTTATGATACTACTTGCTGTTTCGTAGTGATATTCATGCGATGCAATTTACAAGTTATTTCACACACAGTGTTTGCAGCATTACTCAGAACACAGTGACTTTAATTGAACTGTTTCCAAATGTCACCGTTTACTAAGGACATGTCAAGAGATAAAGGTGAATGCATGATAGATGAGCAGATAAAATGGTGCTTAATTTTCTGTCAAACTGCACTAAAAAGTCCATATAAGTCTCTTCTATCCACTCACCACTTCTGTCTCAACTTTCAGAAATGATAAAGATCTACCTCTTCATTCAAAAACGTACCTGTTCCGTTCGCCTCCTTTTTTTTTCCCAATTTCCTTTTGTTTCTCTTATTGATAATCACTTTGTTACCAAAAGACAGATATCAACCTTTTGAGGAAAGATCTTGACACTAGTCAAAGATATTTAAAAATAAAAAGCATTCATTGGGTTAGAAAGACACTAATTTATACCAGCTTTATTGCAGTGAGACAAGACAAATCTCATGAAGTTCATATTTCATATGAACTTAAAAATCTGAATCTTTTCTCAGAATAAAGACGAGACTTGAACTGTAGGCAACATAACCTTAACAGTTGATAGCAATAGAATTTTCTAAGTATTGTAGTACCAAAAGAATCAGCTTGCTCTTAAATTGAAAGAAATACCCCTAGGGAAAGGAAACATGTCCTTAGTTTTCTGTAGGATTACAGCTGGTTTTTGTACTGGAGAAAAAGGTTTTACTAATTGCAGTTAAATGTAGCAATCAAACTGACAATATATTTCTTTCTATGATCTCCTCACTGATAATATTACTGTTTGAATGCATTTGATATTTGAAATTACTCACCATATGAAATCCCAATTTTTATCTTCATTGCCATAACTTCTATTTCAGTAGTCCCAAAGTGGAGCAAACATTTGCATGGAAATATCTTTAAAAAAATTTTACATTTCCACTATAAATAAAAATATATTTTTTAACTGAAACCTCCCTTAGAAACCACAACCCCCAACATGAGGAGCAGGAGTAATTTCCTCCACATATTAATCTGTGACATTAATCTGTCACACATTAATCTGTTCAGTTCTTCAGGAGTGAGTCAAGTTCTACAACTTATCAAGAAAAAAAAATATATATAGGTTTCTATTTCATCACCCAACAGTTATTAAAAACCAAAAAAATGTGTTGTGTTTTTTATTTTCTGCATGATATTGCTACAGAATGCACGAAGCTATATAGGCAAACAGTGAAAGTCAGTTCAAGTCTTAAAGAGCTCTCAGTCAAACTCTACTCTTCTGTGACAGCAAAAGAAGGCTCTGTCTGAAGCCATTTAAACCTCAGCTTCAGACAGATGAGAAAGTAAGCATTAGTCTGTTTTCTGGTGTGGTTAAGACAAGAAGGAGAAATGGAGTGACTTCATAAGGCTGAGGAAAGCTGGTGAAATCAGATGAAGTGAGAGCATATAGTGAATTGGGTGTTAATCCTACAGCTTTAACAAAGAGTTCAGTGGTGTAAACATAATTCTGTACATCCACTGTACATAACTGAGTTACTGAGAGTGTTTTGTATCTGAAGTTCAAACTGCTTTAGTCAGAAAAGAAGCTTGTGTTTGAGAGGTTTCTCTTTCTGACTCAATGAACATAATTTTCTCTACATGTAATTGCCATTAAGAATTTTGAAATCACCTCCTATGTGTTTTCTTTAACATTTGCAGAAAATATTATTTTTGCTTCAGTCAACACTTCTAATAGTGTATTCAGCTGACAGAATATCCATAAAAAATGAACTAATGGACGTGAGAACACAGCTTTCAAATGAAACACAGCTTTCAAATTCATTTTAATCTTGAAAATTTCCCTCTCAGAGTACTTGATTTGAGTGAAACTTTGATTGAAATATTTCAGGTTAAATTAAAATTTATTTGCTCTTAGAAAATATTAGTGGCACACAAGGACATACCTTTTTGTGGGTTACAGCTTCACATATATGAGCATTGCTCCAAATGTGTTTGATCTCTTCACATTATTTTAGGTAAACAATGAAGGAATATTGTGATTTCCAAGTGCTAAAAACAGGAACGTTGAACAAATGTATGCTAAGCATGTCCATTCCTGCATGAGAACAAGGCTTGCAAGTCGCTACTCAAAGTTTGTCTTTTGCCCGTGGTGTAATATGCATTCTTAGTACAGGTCATATGTGCCCTGTAAATTTGCCAGTATTCTCATGGGTGCACAGTTTAACAAGTATGGCAACTGAGTGCTTAAATACAGGTCAGCTTTGAATTTTTAACTGGATACAAATGAGGGGGAAAATCCCTCTCTATGTCTAGCTCTTTAGTGTAACTAGGAACACGATTCAGTGGTGAACAAAACTGCAAGAGGAATAGAAAACTTTCAGGCTTTCTAAAATTAAGTTCCTATGAACACCCATTCTTCTTCACAAGTAAGAAAGATTAGAAATCACATGGAAATGAAATCCAGTGATTAGACAGAAAGAAACCAGGCATTAGCAGTACCTTTTGGGAAAAGGTGTGTAGCATCTTGTATAGATATGGTACTGTGGAATGAGGCCAGGGAAGGTAAAATTCATTTCTACTAAGTTCTGTATTTAAAATCTGTGGTCTGATGCTTGCAAGCAATCCGTACATTTATGTCTCATGGTACTGTATAAAATAATAGACCCTGTGAATTTAACTTCTTTCATTCATGTAGTCATAAATTTAACACCCATATCAAAGGTGTTTCATATTTAAAATATTACATTCTTGCCTAGGATTTTAAGCAATGGTCTTGCTTAAATAGGATAATTATCATACAACCATAGAGTGGTTTGGTTTAGAGGGGACCTTAACTAAGATCATCCAGTTCCAACCCTTATGTCATGGGCAGAGACGCCTTCCACTAGACCAGGTTGTTCAGACCCCTATCTAAACTGGCCTTGAACACTTCCAGGGATACACAACTTCTCTGGGAAACCTGTTTCAGTGCCTCACCACCTTCACAGTAAAGAATTTCTTCCTAATATCTAATCTAAACCTACTCTCTCTCAGTTTGAAGCCATTCCCCCTTATCCTGTTATTACATGCCCTTATAATAAGTCCCTTTCCATCTTTCTCATAGGTCTCCTTCAGGTACTGGAAGGCTGCTCTAAGAGCCTTCTCTTCTCCAGATTGAATAACCCCAACTCTCAGCCTGATTTCATAGGAGATGTGGTCCAGCCCTCTGATCATCTTGGTGGCACTCCTCTGGACTCACTCCATCAGCTCCTTGTCCTTCTCATGTTGGAGGCCCCAGAGCTGGACGCAGCACTACAGGTGATAGCAATAGAATTTTTTTGCTCTTGCCAGAGCAGAGCAGAGGGGCAGAATCACATCCCTCAACTTGTTGGTCACAGTTCTTTTGATGCAGCCCAGGACATGTTAGGCTTTCTGGGCTGCAAGTGCACATTGCTGGGTCATGTTGAGCTTCTTGTCAACCGACACCTCCAAGTCTCTTTCCTCAGGGCTTCTTTCAAGCCATTCTTAATTCCCATAATTATATGGGAAACAATTTAGCTTAATACCCTTCTAAGACTATTCATAATGTATTAATTGGAAATGTTATTCAAGACAGCCTGGTTTGAGATTTGCCAAAAGTGAATTTTAATTTAAAATGTGTGGGTGTTACTTTTCTGATTGTTCAAATCCCCCATCACATGCCGCTGCATAGCATTATTACCGCTTCTTGCTTTCCAGCAGCAACTTGATGCCATCCAATTCTCCAGGAGAATTTTAAATATTTAGAATACTGTCCAAGTATGAACTCATCCAGAACACCAAGAACTACAATTAAACTAATTAAACTCTTGCAATGTGGCATTTCACATTATTGCAAATAGGTGGAAACCTTTAGCTGAATGACAAAGTCTGTAATACAGTGCATTTCCTTTTGTTAATTGCAGTTTATATTGTCAAGATTTTAATGAGCTGATAAACTTGTTCCCCAGCACTATTCAACAAATTATGTTGTGTTTATAAGTCCATAAATTAGTATATCGAGTAGGAAAAAAGCCATTACATTCATTGCATACTTTTCTTCTACATGTATTGTATGCAAATAAGACCAGCTAGAGAAGTTTCTGTTGAGCAGTCATATCTACTTGGGGCAAAATTATAATTACTTTTTTCACTTCCACATCTTCTTAAAGTCATATATGTAGGAAAACTATTGAGACGTGAGTGTCCTATTTAGGACTTGAATGAACAGGAGATAATTTTCTGATGATTAGAAAGTAAAAGAATGCAAGAAAAATACAAGTCAAAGTCAAAGACAATACCAGTCATACATAGCATCAATACAGGACCAGGATCTTTCTCATTCAGCTTTATACTCTGTGTCAAAGTCACCCAATATTTATCTCTATATCTGGTAATTTTTTCCACTTTAAAATAGTCATCAGTACTATCTCGCTTGCACCCAATATGTTCACATCTCGTAGCTGAACAGGCTTATTGCTATACAGTTTCTGAGTACTTTGAAAGTGTGAACTGACTGTTTAGCAAGACATAAGTGGTGTGCCAAGAGCCTGAAGCATCAGCTCTGAAAGCACAGGCTGCTTCACTGATCGCCTGCAGAGTCCCAGATGCTGGGTCTATGGTACTATGCAGAGCAGCCCTCAGGGCAGCCTCTAGGCCAGCAGAGCTTGCCATCTACCTTGATTGCTTGTTCAGTCATCCCGAGGGGAATCTCGGGGCAAACCTGCTGATACTCCTGGATGACTGTGGGAATTGGTGATATACCCAATCCATCAGCAACAATATTTGCATGTATCCTTTAGCTATTCTATTTGCCATTTCATTGACATCAAGTAGGGAAAAAAGCAAATAGTCTGGAGATTATTCCTTGAAGATGCCCTCAGGTTCTTCCCAAAAGGACTCAAAATGTTTGCTGTCTTAAGGGCAACAGGCACTTTTGGCAACCTTAGTTTATACTGCAGATAAAAGACATAACGGATGCAAAATGTGTGTGTCTTATTCACAGGAAATCTGAAGTCTTCACATTAGGTACATCATGGAGGGATCCACAGAATAGGTGAGTCTGAAATAATGAAATGATTCCATATCATTTAAAAATGTTATCTTTAAGCATGGTCCCGTGATTCAAAGATAGTTATTCTCAATGCATTGATGATGCATTTATTCCTGGCCTGATAAAGCACAGTGCATAAGTTAGCATCAACTTTTAACTACTGGTGAAACATGGTGAGGGTACTCTAAGCCCACACATTTTATTTCACATGTAGGATAAGGTAGGGACAGTCATGGATGACTACTGCAGCTCACACAGTTCACTAAAGTGTAGCAACATCTTTTTATTGCCTGCTCAGATGTGAATTTACCTCAGCAAGGAACTTGCAGCAGTTGGGCATGCCACTTTTGGTTTTGCCTCTTTGTGCCCTGAAGTGATACCCTTGTCGTTCCTTTTCTTGCTGTCTCCCCCTGTGTCTTCCTTCACAAGAGAAAAGCAATGGAATTAGAGTACACTTTTTCCTCTGGAGTCAGATGGGGTCAGAAATGGACATGAGCCTGAAACAAAAAAAAGGGAGCTGAAAGCGCAGTCCATGCAGTTGTGCCACTAAAGGCAGCAACTAATTCAAAAAGACAGTTCATGAAGTTGATCACCGCTCTGGTTCCTTTCTTCCCTCCTTTGTCCTATCCTGTGATAAGCATCATGATAGGAGAGGGTTCTGGATTCAAACAAAGCATAACTCCAAGAGACAATCTTCAGGCTGGACCTTTTGAAAAAAAAATCCAGGCCTCAAACCAATAATTCATAACCAGAATGAGAAGAAACCATATTCTTTAATGAAAGGTGATTTTGGAGAACCAATCACCACCAATGAGAATGTTCTGCGGTAGGTTTGGAGTATGAGACAATAACATGCTGCTTTCTTCTTTTTTTTCTCTTTTACTAAATGCTACTATTGTGGTGCATAACATTTCAGAATCTCTAGGGTGTCTGACCTAACACAAAATGGCACCTGCTTTAAACCCATGATATTCAAAGTTAGGAAGGTATAAATAATATATCTTCAAAATGCCTTTCTGAAGGATCCAAATCTTTAAGAGTTGCAAGGGAGCTCTTCATAAGTACTCTAGTTAAGTGCCCTCTACTATATTCAATAAATCGTTTTTATAAGTAATCTAGGCAATGCTACTGAAATCATTATGGTTAAATGTACAGATAATAGATTGCGTGTTCAATGGATAATGAGGTTCACCACGGCTGCAAAAGTGATTGAAGCTCTTGAAGATATGGTTACTTCATTTCCATTAGAAAGTGCCTCGTATCTGGCACTATATTAAGGAGTCTATATTTACAAAACTGAATGTTTAGCCTTGAAAAGGAGTGAGTCAAAGTATTTGATGATTATGCTAGATGATTGTCTCATGTACTTTTAATACAATGCTTGGTGAAATTTACCACAGAAAATCTTCAAAAGTTGAATTATCTTGCTCCATGGTTTCCATAAGTAAGTCTTCTGGTGGAATACCATGTATTCTTATGGTATCCACCGTTCAACAAATCATTAGTAAAAATTCAAATTAGCTCTAAAATGATCTAGAAAGACTTTGGCTGCATAGCTTAACAAACTAATACAGCAATCTGTGAGAAAAGAGATGGAAGAAGTTAACTGAATGAAAGAGTGTGGTTGCTTAAATATGGAGCAAAAGTTTAGATGGAAGGAGAAGGGCATTTCAACAAGAAAGGAATAAAAAGTCATTAGCTGGAAAGGGATTTTAGAAAATTCAACTCTAAATAAGTCAAAAATTACTAATAGTGATGATACAGCTTATTAGTGAAGATCATATCTTCAATATTGCTTGGAATCTCTAAAGCTAAACTTGTGACCCTCTGATCCAAGTTTGAGAGGTATTCTTGAGCCCACAAAGCAGAAGCAGCGCTCTTTTTAGCTCTTAAGGTCTGTAAATATGAACATTGCTTCCTCTTCTTCCTCTTCTGCTTCAGTTTACATTCTGAGTGAATTCTCCAAGTACATTTAATTCTTTCATCGCCATTTGTAAGGCAAGTGGCTTTAATCAAATTTCTTGCTTTATGCCCATTCTGGTTGTGTATTTTGGCTTCTGTTTTTATGAGAGTTTTTATTTGGGTGAGTTTTAATATCATTGAAGGTGTCCTGATTGTAAATGACCAAGCAAGCCTCTGTTTGGCTCATTTAATTGCCTCTTTGTTAGCCTCACTAATCAGATCTGACTACTTTTACAAGCAGTGTCTATGTCCAAGAAGCAGCCAATACTATTTATTTTATTTGTGCATAATTTCTTTGTCATCATCACATCACTGAAATCATATCTGCAGAGCTGGTATTAGCTGGCTCTGTTCCGGTCACCTTTCTGTCTTGTTTTTCTCTGAACCCAGACACCAGTTAATGACCTGAGAATCTCGTGTCCCTTTCTGTGGCAAAAGGTGTTCTATTCTCATTGTTTTATGCTGCCAGAATCTCTACTCACAGATTCAGATTTAAAGTCCTATTTTCTTTGAACTCAAGGACAACAATTTATTTCTTCAATTGGCCTCATGCAAGTAAAATTCAGAAATATTCTACTAAGGTGTATAGGTAGAAGACATGCATCACATAAGCATAAATGCATTAGATATTCAGATGTTTTAACTAGACATGTTTGCAGCTGCACCTGTATTTGCATATGTCCTGACACTTTGCTTTTATTTTCCGCTCAAACATGTTTCCCCTGAAGATTTGGAGACAATCAGGACTGACTTTCAGACAAAGTTGTATGTGTAGCCCTGATAGGCATATAGTATTAATAAAGAGACTATTTTGCTCTAAAAGAAATTTATACAGTAGGCAAAGTTCTTAAGCCAGTCCTTAGCTTACTATGTCATTAATATATAATGTGACAGGACCAGTATTCAAATATAAACAAATTAATTGTGCATGTAGATGAAGTTCTAATTTAGTTACCCTGGATTACAGCAAGGTTAACATAATTACGATGAAGCTATTACAACTGAAATGAAAACAAGATGCATTTTCATGTTGCTGGTTTAGAGACCTGGCTTGAGCAGTATTCAAATGCTGCTCCAGCTTGATTCATTCACAGAAAATGAGTTCAAAGTAACACCATAAAATGTGTTTGCACTCTCTCTGGGCTTCATGCATCGGCTCTATGGTTTGTTTTAATAACAAACATTTTTATTGTTGAGATGTGTAATAAATATGACATACCACATCCTGCAGCCTGCAAAGTATGAGGCTGAAGAGGCTCTGTATGAACAGAGGAGATTAGATAGCCTGTGTAAGACTAGAATGCTGGGGCACATTTGTCTTCATATATAGCTTGTTTCTGTATGATAATCAGTAGATAATTTGCCCCGGGGGCAAGTATTCCTTTATGAACAATAGTCAAGTTTTTGTTATAAGATTAATTTTACCTGGTTCATTTCTTTTCCAGTGCTAACAGAACTCTATTACTTTGGTAAAATCAGATACACTTGTGGCCTCCATTAAGCCAAAATCTGAATTTTTCTGGGTACAAGGACACTAGAGGAAGATGTAGGCTAGGATAAATATATGAGCCATACTAAGAAAATTATTATTTTCTTAACTGAGGTGTGGAAGGTCCTTAATATAAAGCAGACCCCCATTTCTGCATAGGGATTTGAGCAAACAGAGCATATTGCGTTTACATGACAAAGTTTTGGTAGCAGGATAGGTTGTATGGGTGGCTTCCGTGAGAAGACACCAGAAGCTGTCCCTGTATTGGAAGAAGCCAGTTCCGGGAGGCTCCAAGATGAACCTGTGGCTGGCCAAAGCTGAGCCCATCAGCAATGCTGGTAGTGCTCTGTGATAATTTAGGGTAAATTACACTGGGCAGCACCTGGGAGAGACGAGTGAGATTATATGAAAGAAACAGCTCTGCAGATACCAAAGTCAGTGAAGGAGGAGGGGAACGAGGTGCTGCTCCAGGCACTAAAGCAGAGACTTCTCTACAGCCCATGGGGAAGGCCATGGTGAGGCAGGCTGTCCTCGTGCAGTCCATGGAGGTCCACACTGCAGCAGAGATCCAACTGCAGTCCATGGAGGGCAATGAAGGAGACTGTGACCCTAAGCTAAACCTGCCCTGAAGCAGATTCCTGGCAGGATCTGTGGTCCTATGGAGAGAGGAGCCCACACTAAAGCAGGTTCTCTGGACTTGTGATACCATGGATGCCTCATGCTGGAGCAGTCTGTTCCTGAAGGACTGCATCATGTGGAAGGGACCCACATTGGAACAGTTCTTGAAAGACTAATGCTGGAGCAGTTCATTAAAGACCATATCCCATGAGAGAGATCCAATGCTGGAGCAAGGGAATAGCATGGGGAGGAAGGAGCAAAGACACCAAGAGTTATCAACTGATGACGATCCCCATTCTCCATCCCTCTCTGCTGCTCAGGCAGAGGAGATAAAAGAGTTAAGAATGGAGTTGAAACCAGGAAGAAAGGAGGGGTGGGGGAAAGAAATTTTTAGTTTAATTATTATTTCTTATCCTACTCTGTTTACCAATAATTGGTAATAAATTAAATTCATCTCCTTAATTCAAATTTGTTTTGCTGTGACAGTAATGGACATGCCAGCTCACGAGCTTATCACTGTATTTTTGTCTCGGTTTGAGACACGTTTAGGGGGAAATGCTCTGGGAGGAACGTCTCATCCACGGAAGGCATGTTTCAGCACTCCCTCTCCTACCGATATGAAAGGAATTTCTTGGAGGAAAATGAAAAAAACTATTTATTTAACAAAAAAATTGCCCTCATGGCACGCGGAAGAAATGAAAAATTTTTAAAATATTAAACCTCCTCTCTGCAGAGAAAGCTGGTGGATTTAGAGTTCCCTCTGTTGCTGGCTCGGCCCCTCCCGAGGTCCAAGGCTGGGATGTGGCATCCCTGTAGCCTCCCTGCCGGTCCATGGGGTCTGATGATCTGGTTTTCAGATCACAGATAGGTTGAACAGTTCCAGAAGAAAAAGAAGAAGTTGTGAAGGATTTTGATATGCTGACATAGGAAAATTTCTTGCCTCAGCTAACAGGCTAGCTAAAAGCAGGAAGGTGCTCCCTTGGCTCTGCAGCAGTGAGAAGCAGGGGAGTGCGTGTGAGTCCTTGAACACAAACTGCCCTGAAGAATTCACCCGGCTTCTCTCCCCCCTCTTCTGGACCCATCTTAAAGCTGCAGCACCCATTTCTGGGCATAAAGCAGACAATAGGAGTATATAATATTATCAAAAAATCACCCCAAGACAGATTTGTCCCTCTGTCTTGTTGATAGGAGAGGAGTGATGTGGTTACTCGGTGGGCACCTGATGTCCAGTCAAGAACAATCTACCACAGAAAGGTCTCTCACTCTCCTTTAGAAATCTCTAGTCCCCCATCTTAAAGCTGCAGCACCCATTTCTATGTAATCATACTGATTACATACACATCCAGAGAGAGAGGCAGACTTGGCTTTAATGCCCGTCTTACCATAAAGGAAGTTTAGTTCATATATTTATCTTCCTAGAAGAACGTGTTGTGTACAACCATACCAAAAAAAATTGATTTAAATCACTAAATACTTTCCAATTTTATCACTTTCCTCTGACATCAGGATCCCAGAAAAGAATTTGGAGTTCACTGAGTAAGAGAAAAATAAAAAAAAATGAGGGCATGCTATAACCCAATAAGTGAACAATTTAACTGGCTTCTGCTTACTGCATCTTACTTAAAGACATTTGGAGATTAGAACTCAGAGTGCTTTTTCCAAGGTGAATGTTATATTCCTTGAAATGTTTATAAAACACTATGTTGAGATCCCTAAATATATTTTATCTTTTCTATAGGAAATTTAGGGCTTTAGATTTCATTCCAAAATACAAGACAGGCATTCAACAAAACAGTTAAGCAGAGCTTAACAGCCAGTTCAAGATTGATTTGTGAAAATACCAGCTAACTTACCATGTCATCTGAGATACTTTGGATGCTTGAAATAGGTTTTATTTGCCTATCTATTTGAATTTAGTGCCAATTTAGACATGCTAGAGTGTCCCATTTGGTTTCTGTTTGCCTTTCTAAAACCGTTGAACTCTTGCAGCTGATACCATGGATCATATCTGCCAGCCCTAAGAGAACAACTTGGACACCTGAAAATGGGAGATGAATATTTGTTCAGGAAACTGAATCCTACTTTTAGGACCCAAGAGAGAAATTTCTCTGAGCACATGAAGTTGTGTTTGTAGGATCCTAAAGGTATGTCCATATCTTTGGTAAGTAGTGGATCATTTGGTTTATAGTTATCCAAGGATCTAAGCCCAAAGGAACAGACTTCTTTAAATCATGCCTACCTTACTAACACTTAAATTAAAAAGAGTGCAAATTTTCAGCAGCTCCTTGCTATATCACTAAGTGTTCCACAAATTAATTTAATATTCACCTTCACAGTTTATAGATGAAAATAAAATGTCAAGGAGATGCTCAAATACTAAAAGGTTGGACTGCCATTCAGAGGAATTTTAGCAAGCTGAAGAAATGGGCGAAGAGGAACCCCATGAAGCTGACTAAAGAAAAGTTCTAAGTCCTGTACTTGAAGAGGAATAAATCCACACACCAGTAACCAGTGGAGGCTGATCATCTGCAAAGCAGCTTTGCAAAACAGAATTTAGAGTTCCTGGTGGACAGTGATTTGATCATGAACCACAAATGTCCTGTGAGTGCAAAAAAGGGCTACAGCATCCTAAGAAACAGCAGGAAAAGCATTTCTAGCAGATAGAAAGAGGAGATCCTTCTCCTCTGCTCAGCACTATTGAGTGTGTCCAGTTCTGGGCTCTATGGCAGAAGAGTCATGTACATACTGAAGAGAATCTAGTGCAGGACCACAAGGATGTTTATTGGACTGGAGCACTTTCCATACAAGGGGAGCTGAGAGAACCAGGAACTTTGCAGAAGAAGGTTTGGGGCCCTGGCACGGGGCTGGTGCAGATCTTTCCAATGTTTATAAATATTTGATGGGAGCGAATGAAGAAGTGGGATCCAGATCCTTTTCAGTGGTGCCCACTGACATTACAAGAGGCAAAATATAGAAATTGAAAAGCAGTAAAATTTTGTAAGATCATTAGAATGAACAAGTCCAACACTGGAAGAGGTTGTCCACAGAGGCTGTGCAGTTTGCATCCCTCAAGATTTTCAAAACCTGAGAGGCCAGAGACCTGGGCACTCTGGTGTAGTTGGTAGTGCTCTGAGCAAGGGTGTTGGACTCCATGGTGTCCAAAGGCCCATTACAACCTCAATGATTCTGTGATCCTGCTAATCAGATACTTAAGAGTGGACTTTTCAAACTGAGCCAAATGAAGCCTTAATGGAGAATGCACATTCTCTCATTAGCAGCTGAACTACACTAGATGAGGGAACATACCTTGCTGTTTGATCAGTCATCTGTGTTTTAAAACTGTGCAAATGAAAGCAATACTTCAAGAACTTTCATCATTTAAATTGCACAGAAAAAAATACTGTAGAGAACAATCTTTCATTGGCAGATGTTGGACTTTGTGACCTATGAAATAATTTCTAAACTTAATTTATTATTATGTCAACAATAAAATAACACTTGCTCTAGTAATTTTTTATACCGTGGAGTGAGTCTCTTTAATATTGAAAAACTGTATAGGCAATGAATTTAGCATCTTGTATTAGTATTAGATCTGCATTTATAGTATAATTGCTGTTACTCCTGTTATGTTTTATACTATAGTTGTCTATGAAAGTTGGGGGGTGTTAATCAACTGAACAATGCTGGTTTAGCAGGCATGAGATAATAAAAGGACAGGTTGATAACAATCATTACTTTAGAACTAATAAAATCTGTTGTATGTAATTTACCTATAAAAGTTAAAGCTTACTGTAATTGGTCTGTCATTTTTTATTACTGCAAAATATGCTCCTGTTCTCATTATAAGGGCTGTTGTTGCAAGGCAGTTTGTAGGTGACATAGTTTGGCTGAGTTTGACTTCTCAGCAACATTGTAGGTGTCATACCTAGGAGAAGAAAACCAGAATGGGCCGAATATGCTCTTTGTGCAATGTCTTCAGGAGGCACACATTATTAGTAGAGAGGATATTGGCCCAAAGTTTCTTAGCTGTGAAAAAGGTTTAGGCAATTTCATTGCATATAATTAAAGACTGAGTTGAATTTTTAATATATGGATGTTTTAAAGCCAGTTCTTGAGGAATATATGACAGATGGTTATGGTAAGATGAGGGTAATGATGTGAAGTACACCCTTTGACAAGTCTTGCATTGTCTTTCATGGCTGAGAGATATTACCATTATGTCCTCTTATTTCCATTTTTCTCAATTCTGCCTGTGATGTTTGGAAACCACTCTTCCTTTATTTAAGTGCTGTACTGGATAAAAGAAGTCAGAAGATTCCAGGAGGATGAAGTGAAGGTGAATTATGTGCTGAAGGGAGTGCCGTCATAACTAACAAAATAATACAAGGTTTACTGTTAATAAAATATCTCTGAGCTCAGGACTCACAGGTGAACAGGGTTACAGATACATCACACTCTGGTCAGTTTAAGATGTAGTAGTGAAGTAAGAAAATAATTGTTGCAGTAAAATGAAAACACGAGGAAGGAAGTCAAAGAAATTGCCTTTGGATTCAGAAAAGTGATTAAAAAAAAGGAAGACAAAATACTACTTTTGTAAGTGTTGCAAATGATTTTTTTTTCTCTCTTGGGGTTATTAAACTCCACCACTGACCATTTGTCACAGTTCAGTTATCATCTGACTGGTGACAAAAATGATAAAAACATTAAAATATTCCTGTTTTCCTACACAAAAAGTGGCTGATAGACCAAGAAAATAAGGGAATGTAATTAGCTGCATGGATCAGATGCTAGATCTCTTATTTCACAAAACAGCAAACTAAGCAATTATCTAGTGTTTGTGCTTTTAACCCAGTCAGTACAAGATATGTAAGTTTTGAGAACAAACTAGGCTTTTTTTGTATGACTGTTATTATTGTCACAGAGAGCTGATTATAGAATCCCAAATGATTTTCAGTTAGAAAAGACATTTAAGATTAATGAGTCCAAGTGCTGCCTGACACTGCCACATCCACCACTAAACCATGTATGTAAGTACTGCATTTACACACCTTTTAAATACCTCCAGGAATGAGGACTCAGCCAGTTCCCTGTGCAGCTTGTTCCCACTTTGACTGTGTAGACATTTTTCCTAATATCCAATCTAAACTTCTCGGGTTGCAGCTTGAGGCCATTTCCTCTTGTTCTATCTCTTGTTACTTGGGAGAAGAGACCAATCCCCACCTCACTACAACCTCCTGCCCGGTAGTTGTAGATAGTGAAAAGGTCCCCTCCGAACCTCCTTCACTTCAGGCTAAATGACCCCAGCTCCTTCAGCTGCTCCTCATAAGACTTGTGCTCCAGGCTCTTCCCCAGCTCCATTGCCCTTTTCTGGACAAACTCCAACACCTCAATGTCTTTCTGGTAGTGAGTGGCCCAGAACTGGACACAACATTCAAGGTGTGGCCTCACCAGTGCCGACTGCAGGGGAACAATCACTGCTCTGCTGGCCACACTATTGCTGATACAGGCCAGGATGCCATTGGCCTTCTTGGCCACCTGGGCACACACTGGCTCACGTTCAGCTGCTGTTGACCAGCACCCCCAGGTCCTTTCCCACTGAGCAGCTTTCCAGCTGCTCTGCCAGCAGACTGTAACCCTGCATGGGATTGTTGTGACCCAAGTGCAGGACCAAGCCCGTTGCCTTGCTGAGTCTGATACAACTGGCCTTGGCCCATCGATTCAGCCAGTTCAGATCCCTCTGAAGGGCCTTCCTACCCTCCAGCAGATCAACATTCCCNCCTCCAGCAGATCAACATTCCCACCCAACTTGGTGTCATCTGCAAACTCACTGAGGGTGCACTTAATGCCCTCCTTCAGATCATCGATAAAGATATTAAATAGGACTGGCCCCAATACTGAGCCTTGGGGAACCCCAGTAATGATCGGACACCAACTGAATATAGCACCATCCACTACCACTCTCT
>VXBT01008385.1:422412-441655 GCA_013400235.1 Oriolus oriolus | reverse complement strand
CCCATCCCATCCCATCCCGTGCCGCTGACCTCCGCTGGAGCTGCACAGGCGCTGCTGGGTGGAGCTGCGGCTCCGCGCGTCGCTGCGCAGCGCGTTGCTGCCGCTCCCCCTTACACGGCTCACTATTAACATCAGACTAGATTCCCTCATCAGAGCTGGAACACCTTAGTTACGAGAAAAGACTGAAGGATTCCTCACTGTTTCCTGTTCTGCACAACATTTAAAACTCAGCCTGTGGACGAGGACAGTTACGGAATCATTTAACAACGGGACCAAAGTTTAAACATGCTAAAAGTGTAACTTTACACCACGACACTGAGGGGGAAAAGGCTCCAGAGACTAGCACTGCTTCCTTCTCCAGGATTCATGTTTATTTTACTTATTAACAAATGTTACAAACATTTTGCACTTACAATTTTCTGCTATACGTGCTATCCTCCTCTTTTTCTTCCACCAAGTTTACTGGCAATACAGATCCTCTTCTGTTTCCCTTTCCCATCTCTTGTTCAGAACATTATCCAGCTTTAATTTACAAGTGAGCCAAGAATGAAACAAGGGCACACAGTGGTCTATAGCCAGAGCAGGAACATGGAATTCTGGAGCTTTACCCTCTCTATTGCTTAGTGAATATGCAACTCTGAACACCTCATATGTTTTGAGGCAAATTCCTTTATTAAATTACAGCTACATAAAACTGTCCTAAGAAACCCAGTGGGATACAAGAGTCCTAAGATTATCCTGCTCCTAGTCCTATTCCTCAGGAGTGTGCATGTATTTTTATGAACCTAAAGAAGCTGCATTAGGTTATAAGCAAGCTCAGGGTTTCTACCCTAAGCAGTTTTCACTCAACTCTCCCATCAAAATGTCACAAAGGTAGAGATGTACAACTTTCAGAAAAATATAGCTCCGCAATGTAACTATGTTAAACTTCCGTGGAATGTCCTTACAAACAAGGTCAGGTTCAAATCTCACAAGGTTCTGCAAGCTACACTTGCAACTGGGAGTTGTCTCTTTCCATTCCAAGCTCACCCTCCCTGAAGCAACACGACATTGCTGCCTTGTGGACTGTGACTTTCTGCACTCCCACTTTCCTTTTCAGTTCTTCAAATACCAGAGTTCTTCAAGTACCTCACTCTTGAACCAAGTAAGAGCTTCTGATGAATTCTTCTTTTGATGATGCAAAATATCTCACCCATCTTTATGAATACACTTTCCAATTCTGAGCACTAAATCCTTCCTTCATCCACAATTTTTCACTTATTATTGTGATTGAAGAAAAATTACAAGCAGAGTTTTAGTGTTTTTCTTTTAAGAAACCCCTTTGCAACTATTTAATGATAAAATTAACTTCTGTTTGCATTAGCACATCCTTAGGGCTGAAATCCATGAAGACTGCCAAAT
This sequence comes from Oriolus oriolus, assembly GCA_013400235.1. NCBI lineage: Eukaryota > Metazoa > Chordata > Aves > Passeriformes > Corvidae > Oriolus > Oriolus oriolus. The sequence continues at coordinate 440,254 of VXBT01008385.1, read as the reverse complement.
CTACACAGATACTTTGATTTTGTTCTGTAGCTTACAGAAAAGGATAAATTGGGAAATTCTTCAAAATAAAAGTTTTATTCTATTCCCATAAACACGCACAACCAGAATATATTCTGCAAGTATGAAAGAGATGGGTTTGAAACTTAGTTGAAGTTATGCAGATCACAGTTTATTTAAAAACATATAAACAAAAAAAATCAAGGTCACAAAATACAACATTTCAGAGCACTTGTCATATTGAGATCACATTACTGAATCTGTAACATTATCAAACTGTGGTACCACTTAGGAAATGGTAGGTTTAAATGTTACAGTAAGTATAAAAAATATGTGGAAACTCTACCTGGCATTAAATTACCCAGTAGTTACAAATGTGCTGTAAATGGGAGTCCATATATTACACTTATTTGTTTCAAGCACTTTTCATACTCATTGTTCAGTTTCACAGATTCCTGTACAGCATGCTTTAGATCTTCTACCTCTTCAAAAAAACCCTAGAAAGACCCAAAAATATTCACCTTAAACTTTCTTTCAAAGACATTCTCAGTAAGAGCAAGTCAGCAGTTCAGTTATTCCCGAGTTCAAAGACACTTTCTATATTTTTATCATTGTATGGCTGAGTTATGCAAACACAGCTATGGGGAGATACAGCAATCAACTGCAACCTTAGGTAATAATTTAATAATCTCTGCCCTGAACACACAAGCAGAGTTCAAGTTATGTTAGAGCCTGGAATACAGATTAATAACAGGAAAGACTAATTTTAAAAAGGAAAAAAGATTGTTTTACCAGACAGCTACAAAATGACAGTCCAGTATGACAAGGGAATAATGTCACATTCTGACCCTTTGTAAGTGAAGTTAGAAATTGTTGGGAAATGTAAGACAGAAGAGTACAATCACCCAAGACTTTGTTTCACCAAACCTTGAATGTTCTAGCTAGCAGAGCAACAATGTATCTACCTATAACCATCTATATTTGACATTCTCCTCCCTATTCTTCCAGCATTTTTTTAAATGGCCAGCTACATACACCTTATATAATATACAGTGACTTAAAACTACCCCAAAAAAGGGCCACTGATGAAAAGCCACAACCTCAGGTTTACGCATCTGTCTCCTGCAAGATGAAACTCTCAGCCACAAATTGTCCCTGATTCCCAAGCACAGGGATCTAGAACTCACCCTGGCTCAATGTTCTACAAGTTTCACATCCAATGAATTATCACCCTCTTTTACTACTACCCCTGCAATTAATACCATAATGTTACTTAGTTTGGGAGAAAGGACTGCAAGGTAAGAAAAGAGATTCTAAAATCATACAAACAAACAAAACAAAACAAAAAAACCCCCACACTAACAAAAAGACATAAGGAACAAGCAAAAATCAGTTTAAACAATTTGCTGCTGAAAATAAAACCTTATGTCAGTACATTAAACTGACTCTTCTATAGTTAGGTAAAATCTCATCATCTTGTTACATAACTTTAAGAATTACCAAATGTTCACATTTTCACTTTTTATACCTATCGATCTAACAAAAAATTCAAAGCCTCTGCCCTCCCTAAACTTGGAGTTTTGTCACAGGCATAACTTTGACATGTTTAAATCCAAGAGACAATAGTGCTCCTTAGCTGAGCAGCCCTTTAGGACATGACTGTTTCAAGGAGCCATTCATTTCCATCTCTCTCAGAATGCTCCACATTGATTTTCTATGTATTTTACTTGATAACAACGTATGTTCAGCCTAAAGAAGTTTCAGTTCAGGCAGAAAAGTTAGTTTTTCAAAAAGCACCTACTGTTAAGCTTGTCTTAAAATAAATTACCTTGTCTAATCCAGCTAATTCATTTTTTAGTGCTCTCTTTTCTGCAGACAACTTTCCATTTTCTTTCTTCAGCTTTTTAATCTCCTTCAACAATAGCTCTATATTCAAATGAAAAAATGTAGAGTTCAACCATTACAGTCAACCTCCCCCTCGTATGAATCATATTACAGCTAAAGAGCTGCCTACCTTTTGTGATATTAGAAAATTATGGTTCAGCTTCTTAAAGTACCTTTTTCATACAATGATTTATTCTTAAGAACTGGCCCAGCATATTCCCGGGTACTATGAAAGATAACAGGATCTGCCAGTTGGATAATCTGAATCTGCCAGATTCTTAGGATGCGGGATTACTTTACTTCACAATCCACAAAACACACATCACGCGCCTTGATTACCTTTTTCTGATTTACAAGAGGGTCACATCAGCCCTTACTGACAGCACATTTCCTGAAAATGATGCCTACTTTATATGATCTCATCCATCTCTTTCTGCACTTTGAAGTGGAAGAAGATTACACCTTAAATTCTGGATTTACTTATGTGAGGAAGGACGTGCTGAAATCAGCACTGTCCAGGTTTGTCCAACGTTTTAAGGCTAAAAGAGGTTATTTTGTGTCTCACTGTCTGAAAACCAAAGAATGGGGCAGCAAACATTATTACTGAGAGATCTGCATGGATACATCTTACTAGAATAAATACCAACCCTAAATACAGCCACGCACTCCCACCCATGATTACACCAACGGACCAGTTTTAGAAAAAGAGAAAACAGCAAACATTTTATCACAAACAAAAAATTGCAAGGCTGAATTCTAGATTACAAAATGCTATTTTTACGTAACAGGTTTTCAAAAATGAAAAAGACATTCTAGATACTGCTGGTTGAAGAAGAAGAAATAGCCTGGGGTGGCCCCTAGATCAGAAATGAAATGCATTCTCTCTGCTAGGCATACTGGAAGGAACATCATCAGAATTAACTGTACCATTACCTAAATATCTACTGCAACACGATTCCTTCTTTTCAGAAATGTCCCTGTGAGAAGTTACTCCTCCCTCTGGGGTTTGCCTTCTTTTTCCAGAAACAGCACTAGTTTTCCAAGAAACCTTTTTGCATTCCAGTTGCTCAATTCTTTGCCTCTGCTCTTGAAGATTACGCTCTAGTTCATTAATTTTAATCTGTCAAGACAATTTTTTTTTTTAAATCCATAGAAAAAACACAGTTCAAGTGAATACAACTGGAAACACATCCCAAATGCAAACCCAGAGCTTTCAACTGCTGACTTAAAAATTTCATTCACCCAAAGGGTCTGAAAGGAGAAAAACCAAAGCAGAAATGAGGAAATTAGACTGGTCAGCTGCAATGCTCGATCTGTGCCTGCAGAGGCAATACCCTCTGGAAGCTTCTAGAACTGCTCCTGGACACACAGCCCTACCTTCACTCCACTTACAATGCCAGACTCTTTGCACAGCAAGCCCATAGACCTTGCTGCCCAAAAGGAAACTCTTTGCCTTCATTTGGTTTGCTTACTGGTGGATTTCTGAGAAAAATCAGCTCATGACACATGCAGAAAAATACCAGGGTTGGTGCAAGACAGGTCACAAGGTGCATATACAATTGGAAGGACAGGTAGGTGGATGAGTAAAGAAAAAAGCAAGGAAAGGGGAGATAGCTTTCTGCTTCAGACACACCAGTGACAGCGTTCATTATAAAGGGAACTACAGGCTACCCTCCATTATCTCTGTCATGGGAAACAGAGTAAGTATAAAAAGAAAAGCACGGTCGCATTTCACAAATGTAAGAATTACTTTCCAGTCTCCCTAAAAGCTCATGTTTGGCTCTTTGATACCAGCTCCTACAAATTCTACTTACAGTGAGATTTTTAATTGCTTCACTTTGCTCCTTGTTTGTTTTGGTTTCTTTAACATAACGTTTCTGTAGCTCATTATACATCTGAAGTAGTCTAAAACAGAAGAAATGCATAAACTGCTGTAAAACATGAAAGACATATTTTATGGTAGAAGTGTTAGAGGCCCCACAGAGATCGCTTGGGCTGTAGCTGTGCTGCAGAGACTTGTACCAGAAATACTCAAGATGGCAGTGAATGAAATGTGACTGTCAACACAGAAGGAGAAAGCACCGGAAAATAACAGCAAAGCAAGTTAAAAGAATGGTCTGTACAGATAGCAAAGAATCCTTTTTACTCAGCCAGACTGAGGACCCCATTGTTTTTGTCCAGCACACAAGGCCACACTCCAATTAAACCTCAGTGTAAATCACTCTTTGAGGGAAGACCTATACACCAGCAACAGGAGGCTGGCAGTAACTTTGCAGCGTGTCACAAGCATCATTCCTCTCCCCATTAACACAACAGAATAGCAAAAGGACACTCCTAAAGGATTTTTAAAAGTTTATCCAGAAACTAGTTTCTTACCACCAATCAAGAACCCATGATGAGGACACATGAGGCAGCTCCCAGCTCTCTGTGTTGCACAAAACATCTCATTGCTTCCAAGTGTGTGGGTGTGAGGATATGAGTGAATGAAATCTTTGTGAAAATGAGTGGGTAAAATAAATGTCAAATAAACAGATTAGGGCTGTTATCTTTCCCTCTGATAATATCTTGCATCGAGTTCTGCTGTACTAATTTCCTACCATATTTCATAGCATTCAGCCAACATATATGAGGCCCACCATTGAACTGATGGACATGAGCAGACATTTTTCCTATTTTTTCAGGAATTCCCACAAGAGCTGCCATCCACAAGTCATGACTGCACACCACAAGCAGGATGAGCAACATTGTAGCACAGCACAGCTTTGTAAAAGAACACACAGACAGATGCTACGAAAAAAAAGCTAGGTTGGGCTATCTACGTGCAATCTAACACAAGGGAGGTACAGCACTCAGTTCAAAGACTAACTTGGACTTCTCCTACATGAGCACCTAACTAGGAACTCAATTGCAGCCCAGAGTCAGTCAGCCAGCCTGCTTACACAGTTATGTACCTTGCAAAGAGAGTCTGGCACACTGTTAAGGTATTAAAAAAAAAAAAAGAAAATGGGTCTTCCACAGCCACCTAAAGGATGCACTAAAAACAGGGCACTTGGCCAAAGAGCAGCAGAGATCTGTGTAAGATCCATAGCCCATTTGTGTAAGTGGACAAAAAGCAGCCTTTGAAAGGATGGAGCAGCCTGTTTATTTTACAATTTTACAATCAAGTCATAGAGGGATGGAGCAATATTTTACATAGCTTGCCTAGTTGTTAAAATGTTTCAGTGTATTTTTTCTTAAAGACAAAAATGTAGCTTTTGCATCAGAAAAGCAGTTACAAGAGTTTAATTCTATCATTAATTGGCAAACTACCGTAATTAGTGGCTCAACTCTAAAATTAATTAGACTGAAAAGTAGAACAGCTTCTCGAGCTTATTTCAAAAACAGTACCAGCCTATAAATTTTATATGCACATAACACTGAGCAACATAAAACGAGCTGAGAAAGGTTCCACAAAATAGAAGATGAAACCACAAAATCCTACAAAAAATCTACAAAAAAGATCGTGTGTGTGCAAACATATGAAGAGGGTTCCTGGCTCACTAAATTTTTCTCAATAAACTACTTGAGAAAGAAATCCATTTTGTTCTTTGTTCAGCACTATTTTCAAGTTTAATCCAAGATTTTGTAGTTATTTTTAAAATATGAGTGATTTCCCATTGTTTCAAAGGCTGAATGCCACTTGCATAACAGCTAAAAAACAAATCAACTGACTCAACCATGAACATTTTCTACACTACAGAGAAGAATAATTCTGTGAAGTAGCAGCTTCCAAGAACTCACCTGACACTGTCACCCTCTAGAACCAGATCCTTGCTGTCTCCACCTTTATGCCATAAACAGGTTTCTGTTTGAACCTGAACACTTAATTGAAACAAACAGAACAGGTTCATAAAATCAGATTTCACAAATTTAATTGGATCAAACAAAGCAACTGAAAAAGGCCAAGTTACTTTTCAGTTTGATTTTATGGTAGAGGTTTCCAAGCAGGATCATAAACACACCAAAATGTAAACCTTGGAAGGATTTTGCAAACTGGTATGTAAACGCTGGCAGGACGCTCTCCAAACCACTAGCACACAGTTTTTCAGGTCCTAAGGTACAGCATTGATGCTATTCAACTTATCTTTATCTTACTACCTTTTGGTGGAAAAATAGTGTAAAAGTCTTTGCAACAGAGAGAGCATATTGGCTAAGCAGGAGTATTACTTTTTGATATTAAAACTGGTTTTTCACTACAATAAATTTTGCACAAGATGCCCCAGATGTCCTTCGTTCCTCTACAGGCCTCCAGCATTTTCCACCCCATCACCCTGTGCACAGACGGCTCCTTAAATTATACAGACCAAATAATGCCTAGTTCGTCTCAAGGACATGAAAATAAAAGTCCTGAAATGCTGCACTTCTTTTGATGCAAAAGAGAAACGTGTGACAATTCTTACTCTCTGCTTGTGCCACAGACATGCGTTAACTGCTGCAGATGCAGTTGTTCTTGGATCTGACCCAGATTCTTTTCTAGCTCCTTATTCCTTATGTGTAGTTTTTTCACCTTCTTGACTAACTGCTCATTTTCATCACTGAGCTGAAAAGGAAGAGAATTGAAAAACGAAAAATCAAGGAACAACTTCAAATCAAATATTAATGAAGCTGACAGCACTTCACACTAAAACCCTGTCCCAAAAGCTTTACCATATTTATCTTAAATCATAGAAGCATTTGAAGGAAAATGGCAGGAAAAACAGCTGGCTTCAAATTTTATGAACATTTTACTATAACAAAGCTTCTTTAACATATATATGTTAAAGGCGTCTAATGTAACTTCATAATTCATTAAGGAACGTAGGCAACTGGTTTTGCATTTAAAATTAATCACAGAGGGACAAAGCATCTAAGTTTTCAGTTATACTCCTAAACTATAAACATCAGCTCTGCAACCAAGCTGGTGTTTATTTCTGATTTAACCTCACCAGAGACAAAAAGACAGCCACACCAGCTGAACTTCTTGCGTGCACGTCTACTGGACCTTGCACAGCAGTATGCAGTCACATATATAAATATATATATAACACATGTATTTTATATATAGTAATATATGAAGCAATATATAACTCTATATATATAGCAATATAGAAGGCAATATATATTTAATATAATACCTATAATTATATATTTATAGTTATATATATAACATATATGCACTTGATAGTGTACGTATACGTGTAGCATACATATGTGTATGTATGTGTGTGTATGTATGCGTGCATATATATGTATGTATATATACAAAACTATTACATATAATATATATACATACACACAAATATATATATATATGTATGTATGTATAACTACATTGCCTTATCCTACAGGGTGCGGGTATATCCGATGCTCTGGACCAGCAGAAGGAAGGCCGGCAATGAGCCCCGCGTTGCTCTCTCAGCCTGAGCTCGGCCCCCAAGGCAAACCTGGCCCAGCCGAGCCTCCCGCGCCCCTCCCGGGCGCTCCTGGGCCGGGGCTCCCGGGAGCCGGGGCCGGCCGCACTCACTTGGAGGCACCTGTGTACGACGGGCAGGGCCATGGCGAGCGCCGGGAGCGCCGGGGCAGCGGGCGGGACAGGCCGAGATAAGCCCCGGGACAGGCCCTGGGACAGGCGGGGATAGGCCCCGGGATAGGCCGCGAGCAGGGACGTCACAGCCGAGCGCCCGCCGCCATCGCTGCGCCCCGGGAACGCCGCCGTTCCCTACCCCGAGCCGGCCGTGCGTGCTCCGGCACCAGCGGAACCCGCGGCCTGAGCCTCCGCCTCCGCAGCCGGCGAAAAAACACCCCAGTCTCCTTTAAATTGGCTTTAGTTTCATCCGCAGGTTCGCTCGTTGTGTGATTCTCAGGGTGTCCTGCACAGGGCCAGGTGCTGGACTCGATGATCCGGCTGGGTCGCTTCCATCTCAGCATACTCTGTGATTCTGTGACTGACTGTGACTAACAGGTACCGACTGGGAGCATTGAGAATCCTGCCGGCCGCAGATTGCGCGGATACACCCACACACGCCAAGTGAGGGATCTCTGCAAAAGCAGGTTCTGCATCTCCCCCCAGCACAAGAGATACGGGCGGTCCCAGACATCCCCCTGGCAGGAGGTAACAGCGTGCCTGGTAATGCTGCTGCCCACTGGGGAGCGGCGGCTGTGTCCTTAGTGCTACTGGTACTTGCTATTGCTGCTATTTGCTGGGCTTTGCCTTTTGTGGATAAATATCTAAAGGGAGGGTGCCAAGAGGATGGATCCAGGCTCTTCTCAGTGGTACCAAGCAATAGGACAAGAGGCAACAGGCACAAACTGACCCGCGGGAAGTTCCACCTGGATATGAGGAAGAACTTCTTTACTATGGGGTGACCACAGACTGGAACAGATTGCCCAGACAGGCTGTGGAGTTTCCCTCACTGGAGATACTCGAGCACCATCTGGACACAATCCTGTGCTGTGTGCTCTGGGATGACCCTGCTTGAGCAGGGAGGTTGGACCAGAGGACCCACTGTGGTCCCTTCCAACCTGACCCATTCTGTGATTCTGTGATTTGTTTTTTTTTCTCCTGGTATTTTTGACAGACCAAGCACAGAGTCAGAATGAAAGCTTTCCACCCTCAGGACTGGACCTTACAGACAGCACACCAGCAGCAGGCACTCACCGGCCACAGGAAGACCAGCTATAAGCTATCACAGCAAGGCTGACCCAAACCAGTGATTATTGCCTGCTGGTCTTCCAAGCCTTCATTATTGGCAGTTTAAAACCTTTCCTGTTCCTCTCTTATTCACTAGGTCTCAAATCCAGGTCTTCTCTTGTTCTCTGCATCTCCTCTGTACAAAATCTTGCCTCATTTCTTAAAGCACATCACATTTCCATCTTTTTTTCCTTTTTTTTTTTTTTTTTTTGTATCAAATGTTGCCAGATGCCACTTGCCCCTCCCTCTTGACCATGTAGCCCACCTGATTGCAGTGCCTGGCAAATTTTGCATAGAACCAATCACAGAAGCATAGAATTTTAAGGGTTGAAATGGACCTTTAAAGATAATCTAGTCCCAAATGTCCTGCCCTGTGCAGGGTTACCTCCCACCAGACCAGGCTGCTCAGAGCCCCATCCAACCTAGCCTTGAACGCTGCCAGGGCTGGGGTATCCACAGCCTTCCTGGACAACCTGTTCCAGTGCCTCTCCACCCTCACAGTAAAGAATTTCTTCCTAACATCTGGCCTAAATTTCCCCCTTCAATTTGTACCCATTACGCCTCGTCCTATCACTACAGTTCCTGAGAGTCCCTCTCCGGCTTCCCTTTAGGCCCCGTGGATACTGGAAGGTTTCTGTGAGGTCTGAACAGCCCCAGCTTTCTCAGCCTGCTGTGCCTGGGAAGAGGGTGTGAGATGACAGGAGCTCACCACTGCCTACTTGTGAGCCCACAGCTGACTGAAAACATGGCAGGAGACAGGTCAGGTTAGGCTGCCAGCGGGAACTGCAGCTGTAATCAGATTAAGGGAAGTGTCACACACCTGTGGCTCCAGGGCACAACCTGGCATCTCTCCTCCTCCACTCTCAAACCAGTCACTCATCCGGTCAGCTTCTTGAACTTCACACAGGGGTCACGGTGAAAGGTGAAAGCCTTGGCTATATTCAGCTCAGCCTTCACTGTGCTGAGCTGAATGGACACAAGATCTCAGCTCTGAGGCTGTCAACAGCCTGAGAGTCCCATGTGAGGGAAGGTTGTGCCCGTGGTGTTACCTGCTGCCAGGAATCCTGCCTGTGAAGTCTAATGTAGTGGTTCCATAGAAGCAGCCACCCACCACTGCTAATTGCTGGAGCCTGTGACAAGTCACCTGGACTCCAAATTGCCTGGCACCAAAATTGCGACTTCAGTCAGCTAACATGGAATGAATTGGCAACAGACAGTTCATACCGTGGGAACCACGAGGTCACTTCTTGGTAAAAGGACAGCTGCATGTAACTAGCTACAGTAGCAGCAAGGAAAAAATAAAATTGGGAGGGATAGTACCAGCCTGCAATGCAATGGTGCTGTAGGGAAAGGTAAATCCCATTTTCAGATGAAGTAGCAATACCCTGAGATGCAATTACTCAGTTTTATTCTGGTTTATCCAACACAACCAAGGTCTCAGGTGAGGTCCTGAGGAGTCTGTAAAACAGGAATAAAAATTACATATAGAAGAAAATACAGCATATCTGGAGGTGTTGAAATCAGAATAACTTTAACTGACTTTATCTTTAGTTATTGTAAAGGACAGTAGTAACTGTTTCCCATGTCCTCCAGAGGAGAATCAGCAGAAATAAAGTTACTGTCTAACAGAGTAGACATCTCTCATCCCTTCAGCTGGATGAGAGGGAAAATTTCTTGATATCAAAGAGAAAAATACATGTAGTGCTTCCTCACCATATATTTTAATAAACACATCAGAGAATGATCAGGCATGACTTTGAATACGGGCACACCTAATATGCACAGCACAGTGGCATAGAGCAAGTAGACAAAAAGTCCCTTCCAGGCCAACATTTCAATGAATCTATGTTATTGATTTAGAAGAAAACGCACTCTGATATGATAGAGATCCGGATGTTTTGCAAAACTTTGTAAAGTTTCTTCAGAAATAATTTTTCCAGTGACAAGAAGAAGCTGTAGTGTAAGATCAGCACGGTGGAATCTAGTGTATCCTGCATACCAGTGTCTCACTGTAGACAGTACAAGTAGGATAACAGTTGTTTCCTCTTCATGCCATACAAGGCAAGACCACTTGAATGTCAAGGAATAATACTGTACAAAGTGTGTGCAAGGCACAATAGGACTTACATTCCTATGGTACCCAGGTGTTTGCTTTTGGTTTGGGGTTGTTCAGGGTATTTTAAATACTGTGGGTGTAGCACTAAAACAAAAAGCCCAGATGAATTAATTCAGGGCTTCTGCAGAAACTAGAGCAGGCATAGAAAAGGCAGCACTAGGCAGCACTGAGAGAACAACTTAGACAGGTCAGAAGCAGCGGAGAAAACAAGCCCGTGATGAGTCTTGGGTCACTTGAAAGGCTGAGGGAGCTGGGCCTGTTCAGCTTCAAGAAGAGATGACTGAGAGGGAACCCCATCAATATGTATGAATATTTAATGCAGGGATGTCTGGGATGTTCTCAGTGGTGTCAAGCAATAGGGCAAGAGGCAACAGGCAGAAACTGATGCACAGAAGTTCCACCTGGATATGAGGAAGAACTTTACTGTGCAGGTGACTGAGCACTGGAACAGACTGCCCAGAGAGGTTGTGGAGTCTCCTTCACTGGAGATATTCAAGCACCATCTGGACACAATCCTGTGCCACATGCTCTGGGATGACCCTGCTGGAGCAAGGAGGTTGGACCAAATGACCCACTGTGGTCCCTTCCAACCTGACCCATTCTGTGATTCTCATGTGTAAAAACCTGCAGACCCAGTTTCCCCAGCTCTTCTACCAACACAACAACCACTGGGCACACTGATGCTCTCCTGCTTACCCAGGAGCTGACGATGCAGCTAGGCACAGTTTTTAAGACCAAAATATTTTCAAAACTCAGAAATTGTTACCAGTAGAACACAAAAAAGTTGGGAAATAGACCAAAAGGGGAACAAAATTTCCTGATTTCTGACCTAGAAAGTGAGCCACACAGCCCCCTTCTTTCCCACTTTTCCGTGCCTGGCAGGGGAATTGAAGACAGATGGAGGAAGCAGACAACAGCCCAGTTTCTCAACTATGCTGCTAGACCTGCAAGGAGTTTGTGTAAGGTGCAGATTTTGCCAAACAAACATTGATCCATCCAGACACTAAAAAAAACCCCGACTTGTATCTTGAAACTCTTGGGAAAAGCTACTGCTGAAGCTCTTGTTGGTTTAACCATGCACAGTATGATCAAACATTTTCAAAATGGCCATTGATTTTGAGAGGCTCCACTTCAAAATGAGCATCCATTCTTCCAAATTAAAGATACTCAATCAATTTGTAAAATTGGCCCACGACTGGTGGGTAGCACTGGACATCAGATTTTGAAGCATCCAGAATCAAAAGCTAATGTTGGCCTGTGTGTATACAAAAAAACCCCATCGTTTATACAAATGATAAAAGATGGATGTGTACTTGATTAGGAAACATGAGTCCAAAGATCCTAACAATACAAGATTTTTTAAAAACTTCTCTGTGGCAGTGAATGTATGAAATGCCACTAAGATACTTTCCAGTGTAAGCAATTAGAGCAGAAACATTTCCCTGCACTATTACTCAGCTCGCTTGTTGAACATATTCTTGTTTCCTTGCATTTTTGTTTTAATGTAGCTTGGTACGAACAAAGATGCATTTCATGCTGGCTCACACAAATGAAAATGTCATTGATTCCAGCGGTGCTGAGCCTGCTACTTGCTGCCAAACAGCAGGACTGTGACCCATTGCCCTCTTCTTCAGCTACATGTGCACCAAAATCATTGATTTGTCAGAAAATACCCAAGCATGGGATTGCCTGACGCAACCATACAATAACTCCCAAGTGCAGCCGTTTTTCTACATGGATTAAAGGTCAATTTGTGTCCTTTCAACCCTCAGAGAGAGCTACCATCCTCATCTGATTGTCCAGGAATTAAAATTTTCCTATGGAAATCTGCATGCCTTTGTAAATCATGTACAAATTTCACCTGCCCCAAATTAATCTCTTACTCCATCCACTAGCTGTGTCAGCAGTGACTTCTCAAGTCCCTTTCAGGCTGGAAGATGGCAAGAATTAGGTGATTTTTCTGCCCGATATGTTCTGTGGCACAATCAGGGCTGCCAGTCTCACAGACAAATGCCAGTTGAAAAATCATGGAACAACCTTCAACAAAATGGCCAACATGGGAAAACGGCCCTTTCCCCACCTTGTTTAGATCTTTGGTCACAGAGTAATAATCCCATTTGTGTTCAGGAACCTTCCCTGAGACAGGGAGAAGCAGTCTGGCTTTCCCAAGCCTCAGCACACCCACTTCTGCTAAAAGCAAAAGTTCAGAGTTCAGTTCATGAACATTTCCTGCATATCAAGAGGAAAAGCACCAAGACATGATTGGATTAAAGGTGACTGCAGAACTGGAAACAAAAAAACATTTTCTCGTAATATATAAGAAAGTCAATTTAATCTTAGAGCTGACAAAACCAGAGGTAGTATTTATTAAACCAAATTAGGCTACAGGCATCCCTGTCACAGCACATTGACAGAAGTTCTGTATCCCCTTCAGTGACAGAAACATCAAGTTACAACACTGGGTTGTTTTCAGTGGATAATGTTCTATGTTTTCAGTGGATCAAAAAACAAGACTGGCATGCATGTGGCAGAGACAGTCTGCTGCTTCTTCCTTCAATGCCAGGGAAAAACACCCTTTTGTTTTACTCCCACAGATGTGGTCTAGGGAAAAGAGAAACAGCTTGGGACTGTATTACCTTGTCACAGAACCCCCCACAGAGAAGAAAAACATCTCAGGCACTCGCACTTCAGGAAAGTTCTTGCAGCCATACTTCCTGGAAGGGAAAGCTTCCCAGGATGACAGTGCCAGTCTGAAAATTCCAGAAAAAATGAAGGATGACATTTGTCGAGCTGTCTGTCGGACCTTGAAGTGAAAAGAAATTTCCTTGTTATAACCAACCCCCAGGGTAGGTCTAAAGGGAGAGCTTTGTCCTGCATGTTTGAGACAGTTTGTTAGCTTGTGGCAGGAGGGAAAACATGGGCCGTGTCTAAGCAGTGATCCCTGGGCCTTCTGGACATAAAAGAGAAAGATGGTCAGAGTATGGCTCTGCATGACAGAAAGGGAACACAAGAAATATCTCAAACACCGCTCAGAACAGTGCGTTAAACAAGCATTATGCCATGAACGACTCATTAGCGAGCATTACGAGAAACAGTGCCAGTGTTAGGAATTCCTGATCGCCTCTGATGGAGCAGAAGCAGGATCAGCACAGCTCTTCTGGGGAGTCCAGCAAGAAGAGAGAGGATCTCCTTATGATCTAACTTCCCTTCTTGTAGACAAAATAAAAATCTTCACCAAACAGCCTCTTTTATCAGCTATAAAATCTCTCATTGCAACATTATGATTACATTAAAGTAGAACATTGTAGCAATTTACGCAAACAAAAAACTGCTCATCTGGGTTACCTCTTAAGGGCAGGCTCAAACCACGTGCTCTGTGAGATTCCTGATAAAAGCTCTGGGGAAAAGGGCTAGAGACGGTAAACAACAATTTTATATGACTAATCCAATATAATCCTATGCTGGGTAAAAAAGCCATCTGCATGGATTCCCACTGAAGTGCTTTAATAACAGCGCAGCAAGCCTCTGGCTCTCACGCTGAGGAAACACTCTTTCGCACTCAGGCTAATAATTGCAAAAGATTTCTTCCTTTTTGTTTCTTTTTTTTCCCCCTCTGTTTTTATTAAAGCTGTTATACACTTGTCCTCCCACTTTGGTCCCTGTTAGGAGTTCATCCATCAAACCCGTGAAGTGACAAAGATCCTCACTGGAAGGCATCTGAGGATTCCACGTCAACGGCCCGGTAGCTACAGCGAGGTCACCAGCTCTGCAAAACTACAACCTATTTTATTGCATCACTGCAGCCTGCAATTACTGTCGAAGGAGAGAATGGCAAGCTGTCTGCCGAGGCAGAATTAAAGCAATTGCAGCTGCAGCAGCTTCCCCGCCGAGTGACCCTGGGTTTTGCTGCGAGCAGAGCGCGGCGGGGACCCTTGTGTGGCACACACAGAGCGGCCGCGCAGGGAACGCTGCGCAGCGGCTTAGGACAGGAAGGGCAGGAGACTGCCACCCCCAGCCGAGCCACACCTAAGTCAATTAGGGCTTCACACCCCGGGAGAGAAGGAAATCCATGACTAGGCTCCGTTTTCTCCTCTGAGGTCAGAGAGAACAGGTTTTCCCCTCCAGTGAGCATTCATTGTCTCCGGGAAGGAAGTCTGACATCCACACAAATCTGGCTGGGGCTCAGGAGGATTGAGGCAGACAAAGCACCCAGGCAACACTTGTATTTCAGGTTCATCAGGATGGGCCTATTCCAAGTGGACGAGATTAAACACGTGGCGTGTGTGTAGGTTACGAAAGGCATGTGAGAGGAACTGGCTAGCGTTTGGGGTTATGAAAGATCAGAGGTTATGAAAGACCTTGGCAGTTATGAAAGATGAGCCGAGAGTCTGATCCAGCAAGGCAGAGAGCAGCCTCAACCTGCTCGGAGGTGAATGGGTATTCAGAATCAGCCAGCAGCTCGCATGAGGAAGCTCACACTGCCTGAGCAGGTTTAGGCTAAGGAAGGTTTGAAAAAAAACTTCAGAAAAGTAATAAATAAACAGTTGTCACGGACTAGGAGAATGATAAAGAGATTACTGTTTATATTACTGTTTATAGGCCTTACAGGCAGCTGTATTTTTTTGCAAAGGATTTTGGAAGGTCTTAAAATACTAGCTGCAGTCACTGATTTTCTAAGAGGTATTCTTTGCTAGCCTTCTAGTTCTGTTTTAAATCTACCTGCAAGAGCCACATAGTTGCAATGAATCTGTAAAAACCGAGGGCTCATTCAGATATTTTAGCCTCTCAAGTTCAGCCTCTGGTGACCCTATTATCAATATTCTGCCACCAGAATGAAGAGAAGGTTGGGGAAATTCTACTGTCCAAATGCTTATTTTCCAGACATCGCTTAGAAAGAGGACATACTCCTGCTTAGAAAAATATTGAGGAGAGCACTTCCCCCTGTTTGCAACAGTACTTCTCTGTGATGTGTGTGTAAGTTTCTGTAGATACCTTCAGTGGGGATACTTGTGCATCCTGCCTACTACACTGTAATTCACACTGCCTGCTTTCAAAACATGCCTTAAACTGCCTCCCAAATGCCCCTGTGGCAGCCTACTAACAACGAATCTCCCAGGCATTGAAGCAGACTCGAGGCATACAGGAAGAAACCATCAGCACTACATCAGAGTAGGATCTGGCCTGTTTCAGCAATAGGTGTAGACTTCTATTGTTGGTGAATTCAATAACTGAAAGTTTGTATTTCAAGGAAGAATACAGAAAACACTTTTGTCATGGCCTGAGATGCTTCCTAGAATGCAAAGCCATGGTTAACTGTACATTTTCTTTTCTACCAAAGTTAAAGCTGTCTATACTGCATCTCAGCAGTCTACAAATCTCACCAGGAAATACATTTACCCATCTGGCCCTGCACAGAAACTCTCTAGGAAGGTCCTGAAGCCACCATGTGCTATGGCAGCAATAAAAAGCACAAATTTCCTAAGAACCTAGAGGAAACTCAGATTAAGGAAGAATCCAGAGCAATTCTGTCCTACACTAGTCCGAATTATATTGCATGTTTGTAGGGTTATTGCACTTAAGGAAACTAATCTTACATAAGAACAAAGCAGATATGTGTTTGGAGGAAACAAGTGACTTAAAACAATCAGTCAGCAGAAAGATTGACAAACATTTGGTGAGAATTATTCAACAAAATTTCATCATTTCATACTTCAAACAAATTTTACACTTTGTGTAGTAGTTAATTCGCCTTCTCAGATTTTGTTACCATTTTTTTTCTGATTCAAAATGGGGACTAAAAAATATTTCACTAAGTAGAGTGACAGCCTTGCTGGCTTTGTGGCATCCACTGCCAGGGCTGAGCTTAGAAATTTAAAGAATGAAGTTTAATTCAATTTTTGCTACAATCTATGAAGTTCAGTCCCTTGCTTTAGAAGGAAAAGGTCCAAGTGTTTTATTTTTAAAAGTGTCTATTATATTTGTGAACTACACATAGCAAGAGTGTCCCTCTCATCCCAAGGTCATCTGTGTCCTAAAAGATAAATAATAAAAGAAAATAGATCTAGATTTAGGGTCTGTTACATTAAACAGAATACCCAAGTCAATTTAATTTAGCCTAGTCTCTGGAAAATTTATTAATTTTGTGTTCAGAGATAGTAAGTGGTGGTGTTATGCAATTTTCTTCATGCAAATATGTTTGCCACTAAAGCGTCTCTATTCTAGCCTTGAAAATGAAACTCTCAACCACAAGGCAGGTGCTGAAAGACTATAACAAATTTCATACTCTCTATGTACCTAATGCCTCTTTTGAATAGCTATGCTGATGGACTCAGTCCCTGGGCTCCCTTTTTTCCCATTCAATGCCAAGTGTGCATCAGAACAAGTCATTTGGAAAAGCCTCACTCTGACAGATAAAGTGTGTGTTCCCAACACTCACTCGGTGTTTTAAGCACAACAGTCTGGCTGCTCTATTGCATAAGCATGCATTCATCCTGGGCTGCCTTCCTGCGAGGCGGATCCAGAATCGCTCAGCTCTGTTCCCTACTCTGCCGGCATGGCAATTTGGCTTATACGGATTCTTGAACAGTGTGTTCCGAATTCTCTTCCTCTCATCCTTGACAAATCCAAAATGACACACGAAGACAAGGGAAAAATGGAAAGGGCCGTGTATTTCTTACCACACACTTGAACTCCCAAGCACTAACAAGCTACTGAACTTTAAAACCTGAACTTGCTTTTCCTCTCCCGAGGCCGCTTTTCCCACACTTTTCCCCTTTCCTTCCCGAGATGGCCGATGCCAGCCGCCAGCTTTTCCCCCAAAGCCCCGGTAACGCCGACAGCCGGGCCCCCGTTCCGCGGGATGGCCTTGGGGAGACGGGGGCAGCGGAACTCCCGAGGGGCCGCTCGGCCTGGGAGCGCGGCGGCTCCTCCTCATCCCGGGGCAAACAGGAGCGCCACAGCCGCAGCCTGGCGGTCCCGGCGCCATGTCAGGCGGGGCAGCCGGGGCACGGCCACGGCGATGGCGGCGCCGCGCATCCTGCCCTCTGCATCCCGCATCCTGCCCTCCGCATCCTCCCTGCGCATCCTGCCCTTCGCATCCTGCCCTCCGCATCCCGCCCTCTCGGCGCGGCCCCGGC
>VXBT01008385.1:358313-422104 GCA_013400235.1 Oriolus oriolus | reverse complement strand
CCGGGCCGGGGCCGGGCCGGGCTGGGCTGCCCCGCGGCCGGAGGAGCCTTCTCTCGGAGCGGGCTGGTGAAGGGCCGTGCGGGCGCTGGGCTGGTGCGCAGAGATGGGGAGGGGGAGGAGGGCGGCGGGGCTCGGCCGGGCCGCCGCCGGAGCCCTCGGCCGCGGGAGGGATGGCGGCAGCGGGGGCCCCATCCCGGGGAGCTCCAGACCTTGGGGGGGACCCATCCCTCGGGAATGGCCGTGGGGCCCCAGCCCTGGAGGGTACTTCCCTCGGGGGCTGCATCTCTCGGGGTGGGCCCTTCCCTGGGAGGCCCCATGCCTCGGCTCCATCCCTTGAGGGCTGCATCCTTCGGGGCCAACATTTGTTTTCGAGCAGCTTGTGCAGAGAAAAACAACCGTGTCGGGGAGGTTTTGTCTTGTTAGATATGGCAGTCTTCAGAGTGGCTGGAATTCACTTGCTAGGGACAAATAGCTGTGTGGCGAAGGTCTGTAGTAGCTTATTTCAGATCCGTGTTTTGACACAGAAGGTTAGTCATCTCAGGAGGCATCCTGACCCCACTCTGTGCAGCAGCAAAATTTTCACCAGCTCTAACGGAGCCAAGAAGTGGGATCAGCAGATTGTTTGATTGAGAAACCTCAGCAACGTCTTTCTCTTTTGCTTCCGTTCTGCTCTACTTTGAAACACACTTTTTGCCTATACACTGTGATTTGAGAAGCCCGCTTTTCTATCTTGAGCCCAAGACCAGTAACTTTTCCTTAGTTTGTGTGAAACATATTTTCTCCTTAGTAGAATAACACCCACAAAGATGAACGGAATGCCAGAGGAGAGTAGACTTGTTTTAATAATACAGGGAATAAACGGATAATCCAAATCAGGATGACAGGTCATGCTCTCACAGACTCTCGAAACAGGAGTTTCTCCAGCGTAGTCATTCTGCCAGCCATTTCACAAGAGAAACTCAGGACTTGCTCAAGCCTCCACACCTTGTTTCTCAAAATATCAAATTGTGAAGACAGCTTTAACCTTCTCCAATCATTTCACTCGCTCAGTAAATTACAGCTGAGCACCTTTTCCTGGAAGAAATAAACATTCCAGAATCCTTGCATCCTAAATCACAGTTTGCGATTGGTACCTTGCTACTGGCAGGAAATAGCCTGGTGGGCCAAATTTAAACCAGCCAAGGAGGTTGTTTAAGTAGGACTTTGGAAACTGGGTTGGTTTTTTTTTCTTTTTCCAATTAATTTTGTCATGATAAGGAATCTTTTTTGTTACAAAAGGCATTGGAGATCCTTCTGGAAGAAAAGATGCAGGTATGGCTCTATCTTTCATTTAAGTGTCAATCTACTTCCAGCTTGCCAAAAGAAGCTAGAGCTAAGAACACAAAATGCAGTGTAACATGGGTTTGGTAGGACTGGACTTTTGCTGAAAATTGTCTGATGAAAATGGAGGTTATTTTGATCACCAAAAGCAGTCAGTTCCACTAGTCAGGTTCATCTTTTTCTTCTGCTTCTCTTCCCATCCCTCAGACCTTTCCACCTTCACCTCCATCCCCAGAAATCTGTTTGCAATCTCTGTCTCCCAAGGTCCAGCTCCTGTCTCCATCCCTGCATGGAAATTTTGCCTCTTCAGCCTTTCTTTTAAGGTGCTCCATTTCTCAGGACTATGGCAGGTTAGGAAGGATTGGAATCATTAGAAAGTGTCTGCAAGAGGCTTGGCACAGAGGCCAGTCTGAAGAAAGACATGCACTTCCAGATTTTGGATTTCTAAGTGAAGTTAACCAGTAACACAGTTTTCTGGTCTCCCTTTTTGGCTTACACAACTATTTGGGCTGTGTTGCATTGTGTTTCATGACTATAGGTAAAATATATCTTCTTTCCAACAGATAGGCATCTGTACTCTAGAATAGTTTCTTCTAAACTTAAAAGGCCAATAAAGAAGTGATGCTTGAATATGTGTCAAGTGTTGTTGCTGGAGTAACTTCTGTTACTGGGTTAAAATCATCGCTTCTCTTGCCCATCCTATTGTTCAGTTCTTATTACTTTTACTAAATATCACAGGCTCTCATTTAACATATATATGGCTGTTTCATAATGAGAATGGTCATGGTTTTGTAATCTCTGTAACTGACCTGCTTTAAAATTCACTCTGTAAGGCCACAAATAACTGCACTTTTTCAAACTTATCTTCTGTTTTTTACTGTAAGTAAACTCTGCTTGCTCTGTTCATGACAGTACACCCATGGTTTGAAATGACTTTTTGCTCAAGAAAAGCAGGCATGACCAGTCTGTGCATCTTTGATGCTGTTAGGAGCACTGAGTAATATCTGCACAGTTCTCTCCAATTGCAGAATTGGAAAAGCTTCACCAAAATGAGTAAACGTGCATCCAGGTGAAAACAAGAGTAAGAAACTGACACTAGAAGATAGTATTTTGAAATCCAAACTTTTTTTTTCCTTTTTCCTTTTTTTTTCCCTCTCTTTTTCCTCCCCCCCTTTTTTTTTCCTGGAAAATAATTTTATGAGGCATAAGAAACCTAGCAGAATGCCACTAAAAAAAAAAAAAGACAAAATTTCCACTGGTATTCTAAAAAGTCAAGACTTTTTTTCCCTGATGTTTGCTCCCAGGGGAAATTGTTAGGCTGTTTTCTATGGAACATGGAGAGATGTTTTAGCAAACCAGACTGGAATTTCCTGAATTATTTGCAGGTATTCATGCTTTTTATCTAGATGATTGATTTTATCAGTGAGCAAATCTTTCAGGACAGTATTGCAAGCAAGAAAATGCATCTTGGAACTCCCAGAAGTGTGTGGTGAGTGCAAGCAGTATGGTGAAATGAAATATCTGACACACTATTGTAGGTGGATCTCCTGGGAGGTATTGGAGGAAGAGGCATCTTGGCCCTCTGTCTTCTTCAATCCGCTTTGTTGGAATAAATTTCACAAAGGCATTAAAAAAGGAAGAGTCCAGGACAGATTGCACTGAGCCCCAGTGGCTCCATTTCCCCTGCTCCGTGGGAAATGAAGGAGGGAGCCAGGACAGCCTGGTTCTGGGTCTGTGATGTGGTCTTCATGTAATGGTGTAAGTGCCCCTCACTTTGCATAACCCCCACAAATGCTCCCAAGCAGGGTATTAGCATAAGATCTGCCTTAGAGGAGGGGCAACATGGGCTAAGAGTGTTAAAAGGCTCTGCTCTAAACAAACAGGCTCCCAAAAATCAGTTGCTTACAAGTTGCTGAAAAATCTCTGTAATGTAGGGACAAGCCCTAGCACAGGAACAAAGTCTAGTAAAATACACTTACAGCCAAATTACAGCCTCGTGGCTGCCAGTTTCATTGTACAGTAGGGATAAGGTGCAATCAGCTGTTTCTATTTCATCATCCTGTAGTTCCTTTGGTTTCTGCTTGCCTGCTTCCTGGAACCTACACTGAGACTTTTATGGGGCTCCAAGTCCATCTGGAAGGACCAGGCAATTGCAGTAGATATCCACAAACCTTACTGGGAGGCGTCTGCAAGGAGAGGAGCTGAGTGATGCTCTCGAAGTACTCTGAGGCACCAGACTCTAACACTCCTTTGTAGGCAGGTGACTTTTAGGGATTATTCAACGTAAATTGAATTCTACTCTGCTCTGAGCTGTTTGATAATTTTCCAAAGAATAAAAGCTTTTTCATCAATTATGCAGATTGCAGGTCTGTACAAGCTGGAGCACATGCATAGGGGTCCCTTTTGTCAGACCCTTTGTGAGAGGCAGAGAATTGGCAGAATCAGACCTGTCCATCCTGAGTGCTGTGGGTGAGCCTCCACAGATGTGCCCATTGGTGGCCGGTGACCTCAGCCCAGCACCATGACTTCTGTCCTCCTCTCCTCTTGATGTATCGCTTGCACAAGAGGTGGGGAGAAGCAGCTCACTGTAGGGCTGGTAAATGCTAAATGTGTGTCCTGGGTCCTCATTGTGGGCCTGCAGAGGAGGTGGTGAGAGAGCCATCAGCCACCACTTCATAGTGCAGGCACACCCGTGGCTACTCCCACCTCCAAAGTGGCTGGAGCCTCATGCTGGCCACCAGAGAAACAGACAGGGTTAAAGTTAAAAATGGTCGTGAGCAACTGGGTGAAGGATCAGAAGTGAAAAATATTAAATTTGAAGCTGGGATGTGCTAAGGATTATACTCAAATGGGAGAGATCAAGTGCCAGAGCATGCAATGAAATCAGCTGATTGCAGAGCACATCCACAGGAGAGAGGTTTCATCTCCACTTTTCCTTTTCCAGCAAGGTTCAGGTATGATCTCACTGCCCCGCTGAGCACTGACACTGATTTAAACAGCTGCAAAAATCTCAATCTATTATGCATTAAAACTGAATAGAAGTCGAAGCATGGCATTGCTAAGAAGAAATTAAAATCTCTGTCAAAAGGCGGGCCTTCCTCATCTATTTCACTATGTGAAGTCCCAAGCAGTACAGACAATATGAAAGTAAAGAAGAGCAAATAAAATAAAAGCTATCAGCTTAGCAGGTTTTTTTAGAATACATGACTGGGGGTGCTTGGAGTGTTTTGGATTTTGCTTTGGACTGAAGAGGAGCCCAAGGGCCTCGCTGGAGTCACACTTCTATGCTTCTACGGTAAATCCTTCAACACAACCACACAGGGCATTGAGAGGAGTAAAAAGATTAAGTGTGGTTAATATTTTGATATGCAGTAATGAACTTTAGCAAGACCTCAAACTGAAAAGTACCACCTGCCCTCACAAGCTCAGTAAATAGACACAACTGATGTTTTACAGCTCACAAAGCAGAAACATTTGTCCAGATACCTTCTACACTAAGGAAATAGTCAGCAATATCCATTACTTGTCGGAACAATCAGCACACCCTTCAAACACAGTATTTTATACTACGAAAACCAAGAGCTGAGGTGACATTTGGGAATTCCTGCTTCCCTTTCCCATGCATAATATAGCAGAACTGTTTTCTTTCGTCATCAAATATTTCTCAATGGTTTTAAAATACTTTGATCAATGGAAATTTAGTTAAGCAATTGAAATATATAAATTTCAGAAGGGACTTGGAATATTGATCTTATTGCTGCTGAGTTTTGATAATGTAATTCTAAACAAATAAGTGGTGCTTAATTTTTGCTTTGTTTTGGTTTTCCTAATTTCAAATAATTTATCATATTCACTGGTTAAAAAATAAGGCATCTCCTTTTGCATGCTGCCCCTTTATTTTTCTTTTTAATGAAGAAGTGGAAAGAAAAACAAAACTGAAAGGAGATGGGAAAAATGGGGAAAAGCATTCATTAACTGTTTTCCCATATGTGCATTTGTACTTGAGTTTGCAAGTGTAAAACCCTTGAGAATCAGATAAAGACATTTCCAGAAGAGAGTCCAGGTTTAAATCATTGGTTTCATATCTACAGAAAGCTTCAATTTTTCTTTTTGTTAAATACATGGTAATTCTTTGGGAACCAGAGGGTGGTCCACATTTGCAGTTCCAAAAACCCACGAAAAAACCCAAGAAAACAACTATATGTCTTTGTTGGCAAAATGGAAACCAGTTAAGTTTGCCTTATTGCTTATCTTTTAAAGTAAGAGAAGAGTGGGGTAGTAGCCCTGTAAATTACCAAAAAAAAAGAAAAAAGATAAACGGATTTCCTTGAAAAATGCCTGGACCTTGAGGCTTTTTCTTATCTTGTGTGTACTTCGGTAATTTTCTAAATCATGATGACTGCCATCATCCTTTTATTCCATTAGTTGCATCCCTTAATCAATCCTTTTCTGAACTGTCAAGAGAGGTTTTTGCAGAGTGATTCAAAATGCCATGTTCCCAAAGAATACTCATTAGCTCAGAAGGATTTTTTTGTCAAAAATTAGCACAGCCTCTGGTAGAATTAGGCCTACAGCTGTTTTTCAGGATTAGCTATATTTTTTTCAGTGAAGATATAATTTTAGTATGCACAGGCTGAATGCCCAACAGATCTGATTTATGAACTTCTGTTTCAGATTATTAGGAAAGCTCTAACAGAGGAAAAACAAGTGTCCACAAAGACATCTGCAGCAGATCTTGTGACAGAAACTGATCATTTTGTGGAAAATTTAATTATTTCTGTTCTGAAAGAGAAGTTTCCCTCCCACAGGTGAGTGCCTATAGAAACTATCAGTGACCTTTTTTTGTCCTTTACGTGCTGCATATCTGACTGGTATTTAAAGGGAACTTTAAAAGTCTGGGTACCTTTCTTATGTCTGTGTATCTTTCTTATATATTAACCTATTGCTGTTGGACACTTTCGTAGGACTCCAATTTTTTAAAAAGTACCATTTCCTTATACTTAGTACTTTATATTTTCTATGTTTCTTGATAAATGTATTTAATAGCAATGTTTCCCCTGTAGGGACATCAGGGATGAAGGTTTCATGTGGATCTCCGTGATGTTCAGAATACTGGTCTGTTGCCTTTTGTATAAGAATTATGCTAAGGCTGTCTATGAAAATATAGCAGAAATAGAGGCTAGCCAAGGTCCCACCCTGCAGACCTCTCCTGTTGCCATGCATTTGCCAGATCAGGAAAAGTAAAAGTGTGTTTAATCACATTTACCTTGCGTTCTATAGCGAGAAGATGAGTGAGGAGCAGGGCTGTTTGTCATCATCATCACTACTTGATGCCTCTTCATAAACGGGCTATAAATTACTACATGAGCTGCAAACCCAAGGTTTTAAAAGTAGATCAGGTTGTCGATTCCTCTTGAATTATTGTGGTCAGCTTGAAAATAACAACTCAGCTCATGCCCAGATTAGAGAGAGTGTTTGTATTAATTGCCAGGTTTGGTTTGATGCAGAGAGTCTGCAATTGATTTCCACATTTGACTTCAGCGGATAAAATTCATTTTCCTGCAGAGCCAGTGCAGAGCCTGTGTATCCCTTAAATAATGCCCAACTCCCTGCTAACCGTGGGCGTCTCTGATGGGGATGAGCCTTGCATTCTAGCACTGTGTAGAAATTAACAAAGAGGAAAATCTGAAGGGCTCAGCTGCTAATCTGATTGTCAGTGATGCCGCTGGGCAGAAAACCAACACCATAAGAAGGAGCAGAAAGCATATTTTATACTAAATATGGCTTTCTAAATATGTGTTGTATGTGGTGGCATACTGAAGCAGTACTGTACAGCATAATGTGTGGTTCTTGGCTGCAATTCTAAAGAGAGTGCCAGGCTTTACAGGGCTATTATTTGTGTAATATTCCTTCTACTATTGCTGGCTGTGCTATTCTCTCATCTCCACTCTTATGTTAGTTTTTTCCTTGAGCAGTCTGGCAAAGAACATAAAACATACACATTTCACATAAAATGCGAATCACCAGATGCACTGAAGTTACTCAGAATGGGAACAAAAGTTGTAAGGTCAACGTAGACCTAGGAACTGAAAAATCCCAGATTTTATCAACTCCATACAGTTCTGACTTTATAAGTAAATAAAGGAACTGCCATTTCTTCAAGACAATTTTATTTTGTTGATAGTGGTTGTTTGGTTTGGTTAGAACTTGTTCAGATAATTAATGTATTTTTATTAAACAATAGATTAAAACTAAATTTAACTAGACTAGATTAAAACACTTGCAATGGAGAGTCTACAGTAGCAGTCAAGGGTTAAATTAAAGTACAATGAAAATATGAAAAGATCATTTAAATTGTATTCAGTCTTTTGCCTAACCTGGCTGTTGCAAGCAGCACCGAAGATTTCTGTTATTTCTTTTTCTTCTGAATCATCTTGATTCTTATGTCCTCTGAATAAAAAATGGACTTTAGGAGTTAGAAAAATTAAAAGGGATCTTATTAGAATCTGCCATTTGCATCGAGGCACTTATGAGTCTTGAGATACTGGAAATGTACTCAGGAGTAAAGAGAAATATTAGAAAAATCTGTTCAGAAAGTAGTTCTGTCTTTTTTCTTCTCTCTTCTTGGCTAAGTGGTATGTATCATCTTCATTCACACTTCACTCAAGTTTTAATCTTTGCTCACTTTTTAGTACTCTAATGTGCCCCCAGTGAGTCTTTTCAAGTGGATATTTTTTTGGATAGATCCATGAGTTGTGGGTAGGCACGGCCAGACTGCCAGGGGCTACTGGCTGCAAAAGGCTATCCCGACATTTACCCTTGCTGTTATTGCACAAGCTGTCACCTTCTGTGTTCCTTGTGGCCTTAGTTCTGTAGACATTAAAACCAGGACACAGCAGTTTAAGAGGGTGACATCCAACTCCAGCTTCCCAGCTTTCTGGCCTTGGACCCCGTAAGGGGATAGGTGAGGGACAGCCCCAGTTTGAGGCTACTGCACTCGACTGGGTATCATTCCTGCTGCACATTATGGTATGTTACATCTTCCCTGCTGCTCCTGAGATGGATTTCAGAGTGGCACCATGGCATGAACAGATGTAGTTTAAGGCTTGGCTAAAATTACTACACTCATTTTCAGTGGGAGTAAACAGTAATCCAGATTTGAAGAGAGGTCAGGGGAGCTGGCAGGCTGGCATATTAAATTAACTATTTTAATAAGGTGATTACCCCTCCCACTTCTCAAGCTGTTCCTAGAATTTACTCCAGTACTTCACACGGAGTGTTTTGCTTAGTTTGCAGGTTTTTACAGGACACAGAGCAAGACGTCTGAAGTTGACCTTGCGGGACTCTCACATTTCCCAGTATTGTAGAGCAGCAAGGGGGGCTTTTTGTTACACATTAGCCCAGATTTCATAAAACGTGCACCTAATTTGTCCTGCGTCCATTTTGGAAAAATTGCTCTTGAGCGTGAAGACTTTATCAGTGGCACTGCTGTGCCCCAGCTCCAGGTCAGCATTTCTGAGCTCAGGGACTGCAGTGTCACACCCCCACTGTGAGGGAAAGGCAAGGGATTGGCACATGATACTTGAGGGCAAATCATCTTGCACAGAAATACTCCTGTCTTTAATGAGGTTCTCGTGTCACCTTCCTTTGAGTGGCAAGACAGCAGCTATAGTTCAAGCTCCGGCTGGGGGAGCTTGCAGAGGGTTGAAGCAGAGGTATAATCTATGTGGAATATGGATAATCTGAGGTGGGATGTGAGATGCTCCACCTACAAGAAGATGAACCTCTTCTGCATCCAGCAGCGCAGACAAGGCGTGGTTTGGTTTGGTTGCTAATTACAGGATTTATAAAAGCAAAAGTCAAGTGAGGCAGCACCAGCAAGACAAAATAATGGAATGTTTAGAGCCAGGAGCCTGCAAAGTGTTATGTTAAACTGAGGATTTCAAACACTTGTTCAGGTCTTTCTTGTTTCTCAGTTGTGCACTAGCACTTTGTCCTTCAGCTGTTTCCTTTAATGGAGATGAAAATAGTAACAAACACTTCCTAATTCCCTCTTTGTACCAGCTGGGGGTCTATAATGCCATCAAAATAGTCTGTTCCTACTTAGGTCGAGGAAGAGTAGCATTTGGAAAATTCAAGAAGTATCCTCCTGTGCTGTCTGCAGAGCATTTTAAGCTCATGGCTTCAAGTGTTATCTGGAATCATGCTGTATGGGTTGAAGACACAAAATAAAGTAGCTGCTACTCTTGTCCTCGGGAAGGACTCTTTTGCCAAGACATTTTCTCTTTATTTTATCCTTTTTTTTTTCTCTTTGTGTCTTTGAAAGAAGCTTTTTTGCCTTCAAGCATTTGCAAAAGCTCTGACTACCACTACCAGCTGTTTGAATGTGAAACCACCAGCAAGATTCAGTACTAGCAGCTGGATTCTACTTCTTCTGAACATATAGGGCTTTATGAAAATCTATGAGGGTAGCACCTGCACATCTCTTACAGAAAGAGACCTTGGGCAGTTCATGAGAGAGCAGGGATAATTAAGGTCAACAGGAAATGTGCCAGAACTGGATGTTCGTTTCCCAGGGAAAAAGGAGAAAAAAACTACTAAAAGAAACTGGGACAGAACAACAGAAGAGAAGATGATCTCAGATTTTATTTTGTGCCTTGTGCATCCAAACAACAAACAAACAAAAAATAATTTGTTGATTTTTTTTCTGGGTCATGGGAAAAAGAATGTCCAGCTTTGTAAACCTTTTAATTTCCTGAGTCAGACTACTGTAAAAAATGTGAGTAGGAGCAAGATTGTGGATTTCTAAGAGTGCATTATTTCTTGCTGACTGAATTTGACTGCAGAAGAGAATCAGGTACGGTTTGCAGTTTATATTACTTACTGCAAGAGACAGGCCTTGCCCATAAAATCACATTCTGCATTAAAAAATCTTCTCCTTGAGTTCCAGGGATGCCAGTTCAGATCCATTTCTGCATTCATTTTCATTACTTCCTAAATGGTATATTGGGGAAGTGAACATACATAGGGCTCATTTTTTGCCAGGTAAAATAGTATGCTGTAGATTCGAGAACTCTCCCTCAAAGTCTCTGTGAGAGTTACCAATTCCTAAATTTAAAAAGCAGTATGTGTGTTTACATTTATACAAAAATGTTTTCATGCAGAGAGAGAGAAGTCATCTCTTAGAAACCAGAATGATGGAGTTGCATTTTCCAAGCCACATGTCTAAGCTAATGTTCCGGGATACTTGTTTTACGCTTGCACCAAATGCAGGTTTATTGCAGAAGAATCCACAGCTGC
This sequence comes from Oriolus oriolus, assembly GCA_013400235.1. Lineage (NCBI taxonomy): Eukaryota > Metazoa > Chordata > Aves > Passeriformes > Corvidae > Oriolus > Oriolus oriolus. The sequence continues at coordinate 411,484 of VXBT01008385.1, read as the reverse complement.
AGGTTCAAAATGTGTCCTCACCGACAGCCCGACCTGGATTATCGACCCTGTTGACGGAACGTGCAACTTTGTGCACAGGTAAATGGCCAGCAGACTGCGAAACGCATCGAAAACCAAAATGTGGCTTCTCACAGGTCCTCCCATTCTCTTCGAGGTGCTTTTCCCTAGTAGGTTTGTTCCTTTGACTCAGCGTAGGAGTCATCCCTTTATCTCCTGGTGCCTGGTGTGCTGTGTGTGAGGAAGGCTGTGTTTGTGCTGTTGCTGGAGGGTGAGCTGGCGTTTCTGCCGGCTGCCCCGCAGCCCTTGGCTCGCTCACAGCCCACCTGGCTCTTGGTACCTCCAGCTGGAGCAAAGCCTCTGCTCGTTACCGTGCGGAGACTCGAGCGGCGCTGGGGGAACAAGGCTGCGCTGTGAGGACCCTTGGCCCAGCGCCTGCGCGGGTTTTACGCGTTCCTTCTAGGAGCGAGTGCTGCCTGCTCCCCTTCGGACACAGGCGCTTCCTTCTTCCTGGGAAGCGCAGCCGTGGCGGCTGGAGTGTGGAGTGGCACTGCGAAAGGAGTTGTACAGAGACACCGCTTTTAAATTTCTAAAATGCCCCCAACAAATCAAAATCTAGGGGTCGTTGCTGCAAAAATTAAGAGTTTTGATTCACCATTCGAGTGCTAGGAGTTGTAAACTACTGACTGTTCATAGTAGTTCTACTTAAAAGCCCTCTATATTCTCTGCCTTGTATTTAGCGGCTTAAAATAACTGCAACTTTCGTAAAAGAAAAAAAAAAAGGCATTTCCTTGACTTTTGGTGCAATTACACAGAATTCCAGGGAAGGTTGGAGGTGTCATGTGATGACGTTTCATGCATTTAAGTGACATTTCCTCTTCCTGGTAATATTTTTTGGATTTTTGAAGTCTTTTTTAAAACGCGTTTTTAAGAAATGAATTTATTTCATTGTTTAAAATACAGTAATTATATGGTAGTCAAAAGGACCAAATTAAATACGTGATCATCGCTTTGAAAAAGGAGAGCATAGAGGAACTGCTCTTTTTATGTTGATGTCAACAACAAAGTATCTCCATGCTACTTAATCGCTATCTCAGATGCATAGCTTGAACAAAATGTGCCCTTAAAAGCAATTACTTGTTATAATATTAGTGATTTTATACTGGATAATTCAATTACACTAGAGCAAAAACATCCCTAAAATACACTACACGTTCAGCATAAAAATTGTGATGTCTTCTTGTGTTTATTTCTTGCCTTCTCCGATATAAACTTAAATTTTTAAAGGAACTGACAAAGTTGAAGAGGCTGACAAAGGAGAAATAGGCTAATCTCAAGTGCATTTGACAAGTAAACTCACAGAGCTCCATGTGGGGTTTTGTTGCCTAAGGGGGTTGCATAAGGAGTAAGTTGAGAGGTTTTTCATCGGTACTACTTTATTTCTTATTTTTCACAGATTTCCAACAGTGGCAGTGAGCATTGGATTTGCTGTTAACAAAGAGGTATGAAGTATGTTCTTTAAGATGGGCACCTGAGAGTTGGCTAGAAGTCTCAAAACCATGTGGGAACTTTAAATAAAGCAATTTTTTAAAAAAAATATCAGTCACTATTCAGGTTTTTCCATGCTTTTTAAATGCATCTGATCATACTCTACTCATCTAAAATCATAGTCCTGCAAAACTTACTTATGCAAACTGGCAGTTGACAGAGAATTCTATGAATTATTGTAAGTATTATGGGAATTTTTGGAGAAAAAGAGAGTACTGGTGTGAGCAAGATTTAGTTTGACAAAACCATAACAAGTTCAATTTAGTGCTGCCTCTTCATAATCTTAACATACATCCCAGTGTTCCTGTATTATTATTATTGCTTCTTTCCTGCTAGCAGTATCTGTGAAAGCTAATTCCTGCTATGAGTCAATGTAGAACTGATTTTATGAAGAGTGCAAGGTTATGGGCCTAGTTCATTTAATCTGCATGTTTATTTTTCTTAACATAGTAAAATAGCTGTATTTACCACGTGAGAGCTTGATCATGGTGAGGGTGGGAAGGTACTTAGCCTTCCAATATGCCATTTTGAGTTTCCTAGCTATACTCATTCGTGCTAGTGCCTTTTCTCCAGATGTTGCTGGTTTACAGTTTGATATATATATCTACAGAGTAACTAGTTACTCAAATTGCCAATGAATGTGCCTCTTTCAGCCTAATTCCACAATCTTAAATACATGTATAGCTTTAAGCGAAGCCAGCAAGAATTCTGTGCAGTAACAACCAAGTTTTCAGATGTGCTAGTACCTCATACTGATTTAAACAGAATAATGTTTTGTACTTCTCTGGTTAGACTTTTCGAACATGGAAACTGCAGAGAAACACTTCCATTCTTTTCTGAAATTTATTCATTACCAAAGGTCCTTTTGAATACTACATTTTATTACCAGACAGCTTTCTCTAATATTTATGTTTTCTAGAACACCATCATGATTTTGATGCTGCATATTTTGGGTTATGTAAACTAAACAAAGCTGAAACAAAAGTAAAGAATTATGTTAAATCTCCCTCAGTTAAGCAAATACGACGAGCAGAAACAAGAGTAAACTGAAAAGGAGCCAAAGTACACACAGGGGAACTGGCCTGGTTATAAGCCTTGAACAATACTGAAGAAATTCCTGCAGATGCCTTTAGGGAAAGAGTCTATTAATAGTGTGTTCCTCAAAAAAAACCCCCTTGGTTTAGATGGGACCTCAGGGTAGGGAGCCAGGACAGTCTATCCCCTTTGAATTGTCTCTGATGAACACCAAGTGCAGCAGGAAAAGATTTGAAGTCAAAAACATCTGAGATGTTTTCTTGACCTTGTGGCCAACTTCTGACACCTCAGGCAAGTCACTTTATTTTTGTGTACCCCTAAATTAAATAATGCTAATATTACTGATCTAGGGGCAGTTTTCAGAGCTGAGCCTTGAAGTTTGTAAAGTGATTTAAAATCTTTTGGTGGAGCCTATTAAAGTAACAGAAATTTTAAATACCAAGGGTCCAGTTCTGACCTTCTTTTCATGGGTAAACAGAATCTCCCACAAAAATTTCAGCGTTGCACATTCTTAAGCTTTCATTGAGGGTATTTCTGTCCAAACTCCTTCTCTCGGAGTCCTGTGACTTGAAGAGATTCTCAAAAAAGGATTTTGCAGAGAAAAATTTGAACAAGTGACTAGAGTGCACTGCTTTGTTTGAAAAAGCAGGCAAATTCAATGTTCAGGTGCCTACAAAAGCGTCCACTGTTAATAAAGTGTGCTCTGACTGCTGAGTTTGGATGCCTGACTGGTCCTGGGGCCACAAATCTTTGGGGTCCAGCCGAGGTCGGTGGGGTTGCTTCAAGGAGTAACTGCTCACCAGTGAAAGCAAAGCATTCAGAGTCTTGCCTCAGAGGTCTTGCATATTTTCAGTAAAAACATTTCCACTGAATTTGAAATCAACTCGGTATTTAATCCATCCTAATGTGAACAGAAACAAACTGAGAGTAAGAATTTAGAGGACCAGGAACACATTGCATTAACTTCTCTTTATAAACTGAGTTTTATATGACCTATATCTCAATATCACAGTAATAGTAAAATTATTCCAGTTTTTTAGCATCAGTATATAATCTTTATCATGTGTACCAATTAAAATATTGCTGATCTTTCTGCCATTAGTAGTTGTTTATATTTATGATGAGTAATTTGAGTTGCATTCATTTCTTTCCTTTTCAAAATCTTAAAGCTTGAATTTGGTGTAATTTACCACTGCACTGAAGAACGATTATACACTGGTAGAAGAGGTCAAGGGGCATTTTGTAATGACAAAAGGCTTCAGGTATCAAAAGAGACAGGTTGGTCTAGATTTTGTTAGAACTCTAAAAGGAATATGTTAATTTTGTTTCAGAGTTGTTGCAAATCATCATTAGGATAATGAACATCATTATCCTGATGGAAAGTATTTCACCTGCATGATAATTTTGTTGTTTTGTGTTTGTTTTTTTCTGAAAAATCACAACTTTCCTCCTTTTCTTTTTAAAATTTACATCTGAATATGAACTATTGCAATAATCCTAAATTATTTTGCTTCACAACTGTTGTTTAAAATAAGGAAGAATGTGTAGATTCACCAGTTTCATTCCAGCTGAGCACTGGCATAACTTTCCATAAGCAAGATGCAATGGGAATGGTGAATCAAATTCAGAGTACTATGGTGGCTGCTGTTCACTTGTTTTCCAATGAACTTGTACGTCACAGAGTGTATGATGTCTGTAGGCAAATGTGCTAACAGTGAATTGAAGGATGCATGCTCCATTAGGGGTTCTTTGACAGCTTGCTCTGGTGTGTGAGGTATGTTTCGATGTACAAGTAGCCAGCAACACTTTGTCAACGCTTTTTTGGAATTCTTTTATCGGTAAACCAAGTCACAGATCTGTGTGTTTACCTAATGGTTATAGAAAACAATAATTTTGTATTATTTAGAGAAGTTTCCTTTTAGTTAATCAAAATGCAGAGGAGAGCATAGCACTCAGTTGTTGGTGGAAGCAGACATATGCCAAACGTACACCATTGTACACAGGAGGTGGTAAAAATTTCACCCCAAGGAGAGATTTAACGAGCTCAAAACACAGCAAATTCAAGCAACTTGACATACAGAATCTTTAGGGCCTCAAGAAGACCGTGAATCAAAATTTCCCTGAAATTTGGAAAGTTTGGCTATTCATCTAAGTTAATAGTGAGCTAGGGTCTACCTATTTGGAGAGATGGATTGTGAAGTCAGTGGCCACTAAGATTTTAATCATTGATTATACATCACGTTTTTATCAGTGCTCAAATATCTCATATTCCAAAAAAGCCTGTACTGGCAGAGACTGTTAGGAAGAACTAGGGGTGCTCCAAGTTGGCTGGAAGAACCACTGCTGAAATGGCCTCACTTGCTTTTGCAGTCAGAGAGTTGTGGTTTCCAGTTAAACAATGAACAATTTTGGCACATGTCACTTCTGTCTTCCTTTCTCTGGACATCCAGTCTATGTGGGTGTCTAGAACACAGCAAGAGAAGTAGACCTTCTGCCCTTCCAAATGCTTTGAAATTTTCTTTTGATTTGAGATTGCTTGGTGGTGGGAAATGTTCACCAGTGAAGCTGGATCTGCTTTAATCTCACTTCTGCTGATGTTTTAAGTGTTTTAAATCACGGTTGCTCTGTAAGGGCTGTGGCTTCAGTGAAACAAACCAACCCTGGAAGCGAGACTGTGTTTCCCTATGCCAGTGCCACTGGCACTGAAGTGGCCATGATGTGTTTGAAATCTAAGCTGTCATGTCACTTCCTGCCGTTTGTTTTCAGGAAATGGGATTGTTGTGTGACGTTGATCTACACTTAGACATTCATTGTTCAGATTTAATCATTTGAAGTCACAGCCCAGGCAAACACTGTTCTTTGTCAACACCCAGTTTTGTAGAGGTTTGGTATGGGAGTCCACACAGTTATGATACACTTAAATTAAGGATCCATTTTCCCTGTTATCTTGAGTGACACTTTCTTCTCATGCTTAGATTCATGTAGGCCTGTCATGTGTTAATACTGTAAGTGTATTTTCTTTCTTTAATCTTCTGTGCTCAATAGAATTGATCTTTTCCTCATAAATTTACCCATATCACTGTTAAATCTTTTCTACCAAGCCTGGTTTGGGGTTTTTTTTGGCCTCTATCAGAATGAGGAATAGTCAGTAAATTTTATCTCATATCTTGAATTCCTGGAATCTCATAGTGTCTTGTGATCAGCCAGCTCCTTTTTCTAAGCAGAGACCTCCCTCTTGGTTGCCTTAGTCTCTTCATCCAATTTCTAGCTGTAGCCTTGAGCATGCATTAGAAATATTTTTAATAACTCAGAAGAATAACTGCCTCAGTCACAACCTAACTATGACTGGTGTGGTGTGAATGCTTGGTGCATTTCAGCAATGAGATGGGCATTAAATGTTCTCTGATTATAAACCGGGTGTGTTACGCAAAATAATCTAAGGTAGATTGCTTTCACCATCCAGAGTTTTCAGTAGTGGCTAAACAGCAAATACCCTACAGCGTGCCTGGATTGGTGTTTTTCTGTTTTAGTGCAGTAATTTGAAAAGCAGCAGTTGGATCTATGTTCTTACAGTTAGCATTTGTAATTTTAATCTAATTACAGACCTGTTACTCACCAACCATTTGACCACATTGCTTGAATCCATAAGGTTCATCTGCAGTACTAAATACTTTGGTAGCCTGTTTAATTAAATGGTGCCTCACTCCAGCCTAATTTGCTTTTGAAAACCTCATTGTTCCTTGTGCTGAGAACTTTCAGCTTATGCAGGTAGCTGTAAGAACCAGGCAGAGGCTGCCTACCTGAATGAGTGCCTCACCTTTAGCCCAGGGCAGGAGGTGACACCTGGCATTGGGCACAGCCCGGTCAGTGATCAAGGTCAGTGATCAAGTGCTAAACCTTTGAGTTTTGTCCTCCCTTTAACTCCTCTGAGTTCAGCTGGCGCAGCAGGAGCAGGGACACTTGGCATTTGATCAACCACCTCCACCCACATTGGCACACATTTGTTATAGCCTGGCAGTATTCAGATCTCACGTGAGGACTGCTTCAACACCTTTCAGGTCACTGTGAGTCTCTCCTTTGACTGTACACAAGGCTGGTATCTCCATCTGCTCTAGGACAGCACTGCCTTTGCTGAACACAAGACAAATAGAACATTCACAGATTATTATGAGTAAAGATACTGCTTTAATTTGTCATAAAAAGGGAGTTTTTTCAGTCATAAGGTGTCTTCAGTCTTTGAAATGTCAGAATGAGCTATTACTAGGTGACTGGTGATTTAGGGAGAAACTTTTCTTTGCTCTTGCTGGGTTCCCAAATGTTTATAATCGGTTAACAAATTACATTAAAATTCCCTCTTCAAGAACCATCCTGTTTTCAAATAGGACTAGATTAGCATCATGAACAGTTACTAGGTTACTGGATTATTTTTAGTTGACTGCTAATATTAGTGAATTTACCAAAAGGAGACTGGTCAATGAAATAAAACAATGTATGGAAAGAGAAGGAATGTAAGAATGCATTCTTGGTTTTAATGCTCCTGTTCTTTTTTTTTTTTCTAAATGTGTTTAGAACAGACTGTTTCATAGGAGAAACCTAGTCTTGCTTGAATTTTTATGCAACGTTGTCACTTACACTATGAAAATGTTTGGGGTAGAAAAAGGGACATGAAAATTATTTTTGTGTGAAAAGTCCATTAATGTTCAATTTAAAAACAAATTTATGGAACCTGCCTGGAAGCTGTTGAATTAATGGAAACATCTCCCTACCATTGCAGATATCTCGAAGGCCTTAATTTTAACAGAAATTGGTCCAAAACGTGACCCTGCAACTTTGAAATTGTTCCTTGGTAACATTGAGAGATTGCTCAAGGCCCAAGCACACGGGTAAGATGTTTTACAGTACGTGTCTCACATTTGTGACCATAAAGTCATTAAAAAAGTAATTTAAAAAAAAAAAAAAAAAAAAGACCGAAACAAGTGTGTTGTACACATAGGTTAAAGTCAAAAGCATTTTCTCCTTTGTGTTACCATGGGGTGTAGGGTCCGTGTCATTGGGAGCTCGACGCTGGCCCTGTGCCACTTGGCGTCCGGCGCTGCAGACGCCTACTACCAGTTTGGGTTGCACTGCTGGGACCTGGCAGCGGCCACTGTCATCATCAGAGAGGCGGGTGGCACTGTGATAGACACTTCAGGTGAGCAAAATGCCCTTGCTTTTCCATTGACTTCTGGGGGAATGAGTGAGTGGCTGCTTCGGGGCAACGTGTGTCACCTCAGTCCAGTCCCACCCCTGTGGCTCTGCCTCATTTCTAGCAGTATCTTGTACAAAGGTCTGTACTCTGCACTAGACTCTGGCTGGTTGTTCTGTACACACTGATGTAATTCCAGCTTGGGGTTTCATCACATCAAAGGTCTTCTGAATCAAACTGTGTTTCCATGACTTTGAGTAATTCCCTTAAAGCCTCGTATTTACAGTAAGGAACCAGCCCAGGAGATTGGCAGATATGCTCAGATGTTCCAATTAGCTTTCAACAGAGACATCCTCCTGAGAAAGGAGGTACAAGTTTGAACATATATGACTAGAAACTACTCAGAGGGAGTAAAGGGCAGCACAGTCTCCAGATTATTAATTAATGTAGATGGTACACATCTCAGAGTAATGGTTTACTGCTGACCGGTACCTGGGTGCTGTGGAAAGGTTTGGTGGATTAAGAAGGGTATGCTGAATGAACTAATTTTTGTCCTGTTGCTAGAAGAGGGGAATATTGCATTTATTGTTGGCTACTGAACAAATCTAAGCACTCACTGCTCCTCTTGCATACGTTGGCTCTGTATCTAGAATTTTATAAAATAATTTTTTTCTGGAGACTTCCACGTAGGTGTTGTTGAATTAGGCTGTCCTTCCCACCCCAAAAGGAGCTACATACGAAGTTGTTTCAGTGTTTCTGACCCTATCTAATTACAGCATAGCTTATATTTAAGACACTTCTCATTAATCCTTTTGTCCTCAGGGGGACCTCTGGATCTTATGTCCTGCCGAGTGATTGCTGCGGGCACGAGAGAGATGGCCATGTTCATAGCTCAGGAAATACAAACTATTCACTACCAACGGGACGACGAGAATTAAACACTCCTTGTGCGGAGTTTGCCCTCCTGAACCATGTAACGTTTGCAAGATGGGCATCTTGAAAGGGTACGTGATTTCAGCAAGATGATTTCTGTGGAGATTTTCTGTGTCAAATATTTTTTATAAATTTATTACCACGTGGGAAGGCATAGGGAGATTTTTAAACCTCTAAGAATCGTGTTTCCTTTTTAATATGTATCTCTTTCAGCAGTATCTTTTTTATAAGATAGAATATTTTACTTGTAGCAAATTAGTCTCAACATTAAGTTGTAATTTCATATCTGTGGGGCTGATATTTAGTCTTTTGTAACATGCAGCTAAAAAAAAAGGAACTTTATTTTTACAGATGCAGATCTCAGGTAAATGAGCTTTAGGACTGTAGTAAAGGAGGAGTAGTTGAGGTGTGTGCCTATAATAATACCCTTGTTCCGTGATACTTAAGAATGCAATAAAAATGACATTGTTGTTTCCTAACGATGTCCCAGCTCTGTATCCATGTGTGTACAGGCCTGTGTGTCTGTGTGTGTGTATGTACACGTGTGTATGTACACCAGTGTGTATGCACACACATACCCAGGTGTGTACGTGTATATAGATGGGTATCCTGGATGTTTACAGCAACTTAGAGAATGCATAGAGAGAGGAAAGCTAATATTGGAAGCTATTTTCAGGTCATGGTTTAGGTTACTTTGGTGATTCCAGCCGGGGGCTATCCGAATGGCAAATAGCAGAGCTGACCATGGAAAATGTTTAATTGTTTTACAAACTGCCCAGCTGGTTTTGTTTCCCTTCATCCGTCTGCATGGGCATAAATCATACTGTCCTGTAGGCCTCTGTAAGATGCTCAAACCTGCAAACACTTACTACCATAGAGTACTTATAGTTAAAAACAGGAATATTGAACTCAAACTGGGTTATTCACAGTATTAACTTTATGACACACAGCAGTAGGAGGCCAGCAGAACAGAGCACAGTGTCAAAGAGCTGTTGATTTTAGAGAAACTTTGAGCAGAACAGCAGGATTTGGCCCCTTACAGGCAAGTTATTAAAAACATGCACATAAGAAATGCTTGCAAAAAGTTGTAAATCACATGCCCTTCTTGCACGACGTTGTGATCACACTTTTTGACCAGAAAAACCGTAAAAGTCAGTTACATAGATTTCCTAAATACACAGTTGTTCTCTATTCCTGTATCTAGCCCATAATTTCTGATTGTGTTTTAAATCATGAGCACAGGGAGAATATAAATGTGTTGAGAAAAGCAGTTGATACGAAATCACTTCTATTTTTTCGTCAAAAATTTAATTAAAAGGTATCTCTTTTTTGCAAGAGCGCGAATTGAAAAAAGGAATGAGCCAAAAGAGTTGGTTAAAAATTTAACTTTAACTTTTTTTGTACACTGCATGTGTAGACTTTGTAAACATGTTCAGATATCTGCTTAGAAGATACAAACTAAACAATATTTTTTAAAAATAACCTTGTGTGTGTTTCTTGCAATGAAAAATGTTTTTCACTGAATATAACATGAAGTTCTGTGTGATTTCTTGATTTTTTTTTCCTGAGAAATACAAAATATTGACTGTGTGAGGAATATGTAAATCCAACTAAGCATTTAAAAGCTGATGGTTCTTACCAGAAAATCAACACTTTCCATCACAGTGATCAACATTTTGTCACTGCTCCCTTTTACCCCCTCCATCTCTTTGTACCCCTGTTTGGAAAAGGAGATTGTAAGCCCTCTGGGGCAGGGACTACAGTAGTTTGGCTCTGGGTTTTCACAGTGCTAATAGGATAAGATTCTGGTCCACAACTAGGCACTGAGGTGCTATAATAATACAAATAATAAATGCTAATAGGCTCGCTTGTCTCTTGTCCACTCTCCCCCCACTTCCCGAGCCCAGAGGAGATCGGAGTGACAGATGCAGAGCTTGGTGGCACCGCTCTGATTCCAGGGTGCTTAGCCCTGGCAGCCATGGGAGCAGCTGGGGCTTTGCTCGGGCTTGTGCCGTGCCTGTAAGCCCTGTAAGGAAGCTTATGCTGGCAGGGAATCAAGGGTGGTGGAAGCTCAGCCCCACTTCATCCGCTCCCCCTCCTCACCCCGTCCCCCCCACTGCATGTGTGAGAAGCTGCTTCATGGCTCTGTGAGGTTTCCCAGCAGCTCAGCTCACTTGTACAAAGAAAGTCTCTGACCCAGTTAGGGCTGGTGTGCCCTGGCGTTCCCAGAGCTCGCAAAGCAGGGAAATCTGTGCACGCACTTCAATGGCACATGCCAGCGATTTGCAAAGCTGAGAGCCGAGCAAGGCAGGAAGGGGGAAGTGCGGAAACACATTCCCAAGTTCTCATTTGTGCCTGGGATGCAGTTTGGGTTTTTATGTGGGCTGTAGTCCAAGTATGTTAAACTGGCCGTGTGTGTGGGGAGCAACAGTCCCGTCTCTCCCACCTCCTCTGCTGCCTGTGTGCCAGGACAAACATTTCTGAGCCCTTCCAGGGGACCAGATGAGTGAAGTGATCTGCCTGCAAAGTACCCCAGTAAACAACAAAGGGATTATTTTCCAGGCACACTGTTTTCCCAAGCCAATTCAGTCCCTGGCCACCATGAGTGGCTGACTTCAGGCACCAAGCAGGTAGCAGGGGGCAAGCAGGAGAGCTCCCTTCACAGATGGTGCCACAGTATCCCAGTTCAGAGTTGGCACCAAAATGCAGCCTTAAAACTATTTGACTGCAATAACTGAGTGAAATAAACTGTAGTGGAGCTTGTCCTCTCTTCCTTATTTCTCAGTAGCCAGATGAAACTCCGCTCAGCATGAGCCCAGCAGCTCTCCCTGAGAGTATGAGCATTCATAGTGCAGCACATTAGCCAAAACTTAAAATCTCCCAAAATGCTCAAACATGTGGACTCCTTTATCTGCCAGCTGTTGTAAAATGCTTCAACTGCTTTCCGCTGCATACATTATGGAGTACATCGTGTATCCGAGACGGATCAAGATTTTCTCCCTGAACACTGGCACAAAGATGCCTGTGCTCTGAAAAGCGAGTGCTTTCTCTGCAAGCAGCTGGTGCTCAGCTTCCCGGAGCTATCCCAGTTCATGTCCGCATCCCTCACCAGCTCACTGGTGGAGAATAACCTCCAGTCTGCTGGTGTGGTCTCAAAGGGTGCTTCCTGGTAGAATAAAGAGTGGCAATAGCTGTAAACTCCAGGAAAATGGTGAGTGGCTGATTCCTCTGCAGTGTGTGTCTTCTTGAGCTTGTCAGATATTGCAGAACAAATCTCTGCATGTTTCAGATGTGCTGGAGGACTGATATCTTCCCCTCGGTTATACTAGTTAATCTCCCGGTATTGAAGAAAATATACATATATTGGAGCACTTACCTAGGAACCCACAGGCAGCATTCTCCATGCTTCATCTAGAATTTGGTTCCTGGTGGCCATGGCTTCAATTAAAGGAATAAAAATATCACTTACCAATTGCCATTTGCTGTTGGAATTAGAGCCATGCTGTTCCCTCAGCAAGGTTGGTTCTGTTCAATGTTTGCACAGGAGATGTGCAAGGGGATCTGTGAATAATGAAATAAGACTTAAGCCACTATATCAAATTAACACAGACCACACCTTTTTCCTGGTAACTTCCTAGAGCTGCCAAGACTGTTTAATTATTTTTTCCTTTATGCTAGTAGGGAAGCTGTGTACAAAAATGTGCTCTCCTCCAGTACTGTATGGTCAAGACTGAAAATGCAGAGAAGTCAAAATTATTGTTCCTCCAGCAGTTCTCATTTTACAGCATGTCAAAGTTAAGTTTTTCATAAAACATCTCCCCAACACTAAGGAGTACAACAAATCATTCACCAGCAGTGGAAGGAGGAATTTCCATTTTCTTTTAACCCATCCACCAGGCATGACAATAGCACTATAGGATGCTGCATTTAATATACATGCTGTGTTCACACAGCAGAAGAACTAATTCTGTTCCAAAGAGGAATAACTGTTGACACTAACTCTGGATTTCCGTGGGGTTGCCCCTGAAGTTTTAATTTTAAAGTGCATTACAATGGTGGGTTTGTGCTTCTGTCCTTTTCATCCCACTATATTTGTGCAGTGAATTTTAGAGTAAAATGGACACTACGTGACGTTTCTCGTCACAGAACAGGAAGGTGTGTGTTTCACAACATGAAGCTGAATTCTGTATCTCAGCACACTGAATGTTGCTATTTCAGTGACAAAAGAAATCATGTGCAATTTCCCTTGTGCACAGCCATGAAGTCCGTGCACATCAACAAAGGCACCACGGTGCAGCCTGGTACCCAGGCAGCCAGAGGGACCCACTTCATACAGGTGGTGTGGGAACTGGTCAGCCATCAGAAGGCTCTTTAACTGCAGTGCTTTTATGCAATTACTGAAATCCATTAAATTATGCTGAATAATTCAGTGCATACCCTAATACACATTTATACATTTGTCATCCTCTGCACCCTTTTACGCACACTGCCACTGCATGCTCCCTTAACGTCACAACCTACTGCCTTTCAGTTAGCTACTGACTTTTAGTTTCACTAAAAGCTAATTTTTTTTAGTGGATGCTCAGGGTTTTTGTAATAAAGCCATTAAAAGTATTGTTTTCCAATTCACTGAAACAAAGAGATTCAAATTGAGGTCTGAGTCTTCCTGCCAGCACTTAACAGGATGAATTGGGTAAATCAGTGGAGTTGTACCTGTTTTCAGGAGAAATAAAATAGCCAACATTTTCTCATGAAGGCAGAATTTTCTATCTGGTCACAAAGAGGGAAAGCCTCCATTGATTCAGCAGTGCCTGGTTTGCAACACAGAACATTAATCAGCTCCAAACAGGAGTGTTTTCCTCCTCCAAGCACTTACTATCAAAATCAGTGCTAACAGATATGGGAAAATACAATTTGGAAAAAAATACTATTCATATACTTCATACAGTCTTATATTTCAATATTGATTTAATGCTGGAACAATAATATTTTATTTATATATGCATATATATAGATAGATAGATACTAGAGGTAAAAATTGAGTCTGGAATAAATTTTTATTTACAAATTATTAATGCAAAGGCTCTTAAAATTTCTGAGTCATTGTGTCTCCAGCCACCTGTCACAATCAAATTCAAAGTGTTGATCTATGGAAAGAAAAACATTTGTTCAGAGATTTTTCTAAGATAAAAAATTTTCCAGACACATTCTTCACACAGAAAGATTATGTTAGGTATTAAAGAGGTCAGTAGGGAAGGGATAAACTTTATCACGTTAAGCTGGGAACCTCTTAAAGTGTGAAAGGTCTGTGTCCTTTAGCAGTGCTTTTCTTTGAGCCAAAAATACGTGATGGCAGTATTTGAATTTGAAGCTATTTGAGAAAGCAGAACTGTAAATGAAAGTGCAGTGCTGCTGTATGAGTGATGCAGCAAGACTCAGACCTGCTGTGCCATTAGTGGTCACTTAGAGGACCATGAATTGGATATATTCATGGTGGAAATACTGGTTTATTCTATTATGAAATGAATTCAAGTATTATTAGCCAGGCTGCCAGACAACACGGAACTAAATTTGGAATTCCACCACTTTTGTTTGCACGTTGCGATAGGCACCTCTTTGCTCTCCTGAGAAACACACATATTGTCTCTTGCCAGGTGTCCTTTAATGTGGGTCACGTTGAGCAGGACAAACAGATGATGCCAGTGAGGGCAGTTTAAAGAAAATGGGGCCCAAAACCTCTACTGGCGCAAAGAGCCACAATTCCCGTGATGTTGTGAAGCTCAGGGCACAGCATGACTGTAACTCAGCAAAATTATCAATTGTCTTTGTTGTGAAATATCAGCCAAGAGTCTTCATGATACAAACACGTACATCCATCAGGTGAGACATAGCCAGGATTTCTGGAGATGCTGAGTGATTCTAAAGTGTTGCTTCAGGTGGTCACATTTAACATTTGAGAAAACAAAAAATTTGAGGGTTCTTTTAATGTAAAATACAGTCATTATTATACACACATGTAGAAACTTAGAAATGTAATGTTGGTTTGTCCCTGCCTTGCATCTGGTGTTTACTATTCGTAGAATGGACAAGACATGCAATGTTAACAGAATATTAGTATTTTACATTCACTTTTCAAACATAGAAATAAATATACAAGGGCTCACCAGTTTTTAATACAGCATTTCCAAAGTTTAGGAGAAAAGCACTTACAGTTTACTGGAGATTTTTTTTGAGATGCACTCTGTCCCTGCACTATTCAATCTGCACATAAAACTGCAGTGGGAGGAAGAATTAGTCTTACAAGATGCAACCTGACTTCAAAAGAGATTAAGGCTACTTAATTACACCAGCATATCCCCCACTGATTTGCTAAGCCTGTAGTAAATCTCAGCCTAAGTGTACATCTGGAAAAGGATAACAAAACATAAAAATCATTATAATTCATGTAGACCTTCCAATAATTCATATAAAATTTTCTTATCTAAGACATCCTTCTGTAATTATTATATTGGAAGTTAAGAATAATTACTTTTAGATGTTTTATACAGGCAAGGGAAAGATGGATTTTACAACCGATAACCTACTCTGAATCAAGACACCAAAGACCTTATTAACTCATCATATAAGCTTGTGCAATTTCAAAGAATGCTCTCTACCCACTGATATCAGTTGAATTTAAGCTCATCTCCATCACACAGAGATTTCATCGTGAAAGCATAATTGAAAAATGCAAAATATCCATGTTGCATTCTTGTTTATCTTCTGCACTGTTATGCTTTGTCCTTTGGAAACTGGCATTTCATACTGTTACATATACAAGTTAAAGAGTTTCTCATTATTTTTTAATGAATGGTACGAATCAATGATGACAGAAATCACTAGACCAGTGTGTATGTTAGAAACATTCTCAAGTGAAGCTTTAATTTTTAGGAAGACATATACATTAGCGATATTACTATAGTAATTGTAAAAGAAAGAAAGAAAATCTGTGTTGTTCTGTGTGTAAATAACTTTCACGCTGGACACACCTCTCAGTCTAACCAAGTTCTGTGAGCACATGAGCTCAAATCAAGCTGTTTCTGTTCTGAGTCCTCCAGTTCCTGAAGAGACTGAGGAGGGGGCAGTATAGTCAAACTTCACACCCAAAAAGGATGCTCAGACAAGATAAACACAAAATGATTCATACTAGCCATAGAGGAGTAGAATTTCATTAAAACCTGCAAACTGTGCATAGTTCCTCACTTCTGCCCACTGACAGAATTTCATTATGGTTATGCCTCCTTTGAATTCCACTTCCCATTGACTCCTGTAATTCACACATTTTATCCTAATAGCCAGCCTCACAAATTCTCCATCAGGACTTTGAGTACACTCCCAGGAGTTTAGCTGGCCACATCCAAGACAAGGTGATTTGATCTGTTTTGAAGAAAGGTCTGGAAAAAGCTACAATGAGACTTCTCCCCATGGGAGCAACTTCAAAGGTGGAGCTCTCCCTCTTGAACCAAACACATACAAACACATGGAACCTGATGCAGCGCACCTACGAGTGGAGTGGGAACTGACTGATGTCAATCTGATGCCACTTTTGATTGTCTGAAATTTTGTTGTGATCTGGGGACGTTCCTAAGAAGGTAAATGCCTCTCCTGTCTTCAAGGAGGGCAAGAAGAAGGGCCCTAGGAACAAGAGGCCAGCCAGCCTCACCTCAGTCCCTGGGAAGATGATAGAGTAAACAGTGCTGCAAACCATTTCAAAACACATTAAGGATGAGGAGGTGGTTGGGAATAGTCAGCATGGATTTCTGAAAGGAAAATCATGCTTAACTGACCCAAAGGCCTTCTATGGTGTGATCTGTGCTTGGGTTTGCCCCAACCCACATGGCAGGACCTTGCAGAGAAATAATTCATTGCCAAGCAGGATGTCACAGAACAGGATAGGTAAGACTGAGAGATCAAAACTGAATTTTGAAAAAGAATGAAATTTCTTTCTGAAGCTCATGAAGAAGATCAAAACATCTTCAGCATAAGTGCTGTAAACACATTTAATCTATCGCTATCCTAAGCTATGCAAAAGGCCAGGATTATTGAATTGTTGCTAACATATGGCTTCTTTTTTTGCCCCTTCCTTACACACTGGAATCTCTCCACAGCCCATTCACCCAGTGCAAGCCAGTTTTCTTTCTCAAAACCTAACTCAAATTCACCATTCTCATAAAGGCTCTTAAATACACTTTCACACAAGATCCTCTCACCTGCTTGTGACAGACAACTGCTCCCCACCATCAAAACAAGACGACAGCTGAAATACTGGGAAACCACATTCCCCTTGTTTAAAGCACGTTATATTGTTTATCTAATTAAACAGTCATTTCAAATAAGGATGTGTTTTTATATATTCATGAAGCTGCTGCTGTAGGATCTTCAGACACGGTCTGATCTGCAGCCCTGCCAGAGAGCCACCAGGCCAGTCCTCAGCCTGGTACTATGAGGCAGTGAGGAGCCAGTCCTATCCCCACTGAACAAAGTGGGAAGATTCCCACTTACTGCAATAAAACAGGTAAGATCCTACGTTCCAGTGCTTCCACTCAACGACATCATACCTTGAAAATAAGAACTTTAAAAAGAAAACAAAAATCCAAACCCTCAAACAGAAATAAAATGCTTGACGCCATACCTGAAAAGCTGCATATCCAGCAAAGCTGACACGGCTTCTGTTACGAAGACCAGACATTTCCTCTAGCAGCAGACTGTTACCAGTGCCACAGTTTCCTTCAAGCAAGAGTTTCTCACTTATTATCTTTCCTCTGACCAGTATCATTCCTACTGACAAATTATAGGTCTTTGTTATCTTCCTGTTGGCTTGAAAAAATAAAATAGATTGTTTTAAACAGTGTCAGTTCTGTGCATCCATCAAGAACAAGAGCTCGCTCTTAACACAGAGCCACCTGCTGACAGCCAAGTATATTCACACATCAAAAAATATTAAATTAATATATCACACATTAAACTATCTCTGTTTCTGGGAAAACAACAGTTCTTGGCAATTTTTTTTCTCTTTATCTGTATCAAAGGGCTTTGAGGTACAGAAGTTAAAAAGCAGGTCATTAAAAACAAATGTAACTATGCAGAAGCCCTGTTGAATTTTTAAACATTTGTAAATGTGCACAGATTTGAGAGAGATGTTTATTTCTGCTTGGAGCTGCATGAAGAAGTGAGCCGGGTGCATACACAAGACAGTTCCATCTCTGTTTATTTCCTTCTCAGAGCTGTAGGGAAGCAGTCTGCCAAAACCTGATGCAATTATTGATCCAGCAACATCGGATCCCTTTCTGTTCCAGTCATCCTGAAATGTCTCTGGGGGCTGCATCAGGCTCCCTCTCTATCCCTCACCACCTTGAAGCTCACGGATTGTGGAGCTGTAACTCGCCCTAACTCGAGTCCTGCCCGCGCGTACCAAAAAAACCCTTTCCTGGAGGCTGACTCAGCCAGCCTGGCTTGCCAACAGAGGGCAGCTCTAGGCTTGGGATAGGTTTGCGCTCCCTGGCACCCGCATCCAAGCATCTGCGATGCCTCCTGGATGCACACTGCCGCACTGGATTGCCCCATCCGTCCCAGCCAGCCGGCCAGAGCGACAGAGAGACTGACCCTGCACCTCTGGCACTGCTGATGTGCTGCAACGCAGCAGCACAAGAGGAGCACTTTAAAGCCTTGCCCTACAGCTCTCCTTGAGCTCTGAGAGAGGCATTAATGTCTGATGATGCATCTCTTTGGTTAAGGCTTGTCGGGCAACACACGGTCACTGCACACTTAATGCTTCTGCTCTTTGAAGAGAATGTGAGTCAGGAGGGAAAGACTAAACACAGCATCTAAGACAGAGAGGATTCATGATAAGGGATTGTGGGTGTACATGTACCCACTGTAAGAAGCAAAATGGACATTTGGCGCTGATAGGGAAGGCCAGCATCACAGAAAGGCATGTGCCATGCAGAAAAGCCAGTTAGATATGAATATAGTTAATACGTAGCAACAGAGTGAAGTGTTTCAGTTATATTTGTGGAAATAACACAAAATACAACCAATCTCTACAAGGTTGTCCCAGGGACAGCAACGAGTTTTAGAACAAAATGTCGGATTGTTCTGATAAAGCGTGTCTCAAAGGAGCAGCAAGTAGGCAGTGTCTGGCAGATCGCAGCAGAAAGGGCCAAAGTCTTCACACGACACCTGCAGCCAAGAGCCTTTAAGAACCCACTCTGAACAGATCCAAGCTCCCAGGTCTGTTGTCAGCCCAAACATAGCTTGCTCCAAGGACCTCTTCCAGGGGATGCAGCTCAGAAGGCAGGCAGAGCACATAATTCATCTGTATCCCTCACCTCCACACTTTCCCTAAAAACTGAACTTAACTGGCATAAAACTCACAGAGTTGAAACAGGCTGAACTTTTACCTTGGATGTGCTTATGGCAGCATATTGTGCATATAAAACCATAGCCTGATCTCTCCCCCAGTAGCTCCCAAAAGTGACTCTATCAGCATTACTTTCTTCTTTCTTCATAAAACAAACAAAAAACCCCAACACCAAAACATTCAAAAATTATGATCAGGCCAAAGTTTAGCTGAGAAAACTGTTGAGACAGAGGCCTTGGCTGAGTGCCCGTCAAAATCAATAGGAGTCTTTCCATTTACTTAATAGGCTTTGACTGAGCTCTGAGTGAAGGGGGGGGTGGGAAGGTGGTGGGATCTGTGCTGATTACCCACCGACAAAGACGTGTTTGAAATAATCTGCTACCATCTGTCTTTGTTTTGCTAACCCACTCAGCTAGGCCTAAACAGAAAACCCATCAGCTGAGTAGATAATTAATCACTGAAAGAATGCTCCCTTTGCATTTCTCACCTTCCGCAAGATCTACCCCCACTGACCATGTGGGAGAATTCCCTGCATGATTACAGAAAACCACCACAACACTGAGAGCCTGTGGCTGTCACACACACATGTGTGTGTCAGGCAAGTTATAAAAATAAGTAGATTTCTTCAGTCTCAAAGAGCTGCTGTAAGACTCCTGTTGTATCTGTTAGGAGGAATGGTTCAGCTGTGACCACGAGATAAGGTTGGCAGCCCCGTGACCTCTGCAACGTGTTCCAAAGTGATGAACAGTGTGATTTCTCAGGGATCATCCAGACTTGCTATCACTGCTGTAGCTTCACCCTAAGTGGAAGGGTGTAGTGACTTTGTGCTCCAAAGTGCTGTGACCCACACTAATTGGGTTTGTTGGACAGATCATCCAATGGCCAGAACCAAACCCAACAGAGCCACATCTGAGGGCGGGCGAGCGACACCTGCATGGGCTGGGGCTGGTGGGGGAGGCACAACCAGACCTGAGGGTGTGAGGTGGGAGGTGACAAGGACTTTGGAGCTGAGGTGGCCAGGAGCAGGAAGCTGCAGTGGTAGAAATAAGGGGTGAAGCGTGAGACTATTCAGATCTGGGAACTATTGGCCTCACAGCACAAACTCGTTCTCCTCCTGCAGCCTGACCCACCTAAAGGCAGTGCTGGGGTGTACCACAAACCCACACAGAGGCTCCAAACTCCTGTTCCCAAGGGATTATAAAAGACCGCTACGCACACAGGAAAACAGTCACAGTGTAAAAAAAGAGAAAGACCTGTTAGAGTCTGAGGGCTGACTGGATATTTCACAGGGATGGGTACAGAGGCAGGGCAGCTCTTGTCAGAAAGCATTTAGCTCCTAAGTCAGGCTTAGACTCCAATTTAGGTCTGACAGGCACTTGACTTTGGGCTTGCAGCTTACCGAGAGCATTTTTGTCTAGAGAGCAAAGTACCTGAGCAGAATCTAAAGTAAGTCATAGCAATATTTTTCTCAGTCTGTTTCAATCTGTGATCCTTAAAAATTTCCTAGTGGAGCTGCTTTGGAAATTTCACATGTAGCATCTGTGAAGCTAGTTCCTGTTCATGCGTGCCTTAAAAATGACTGTTCAAGCTCACAAGTGAACCCATAATAGGCAGAAACACATGGATTCAAATGCAGTTGGGACCCTCAGGAATGTCACCCATTAACATATCTGTTATTGCCTTAGTCTTTGTTTTGGACAAAACCAAAGTACAATAATTGTTATTTTTAAACTCTGAAAGGATGCCATATAAGACATAAAGATGCTCCTTGTCCAAGAAGATTTTTTAAATCTAGTTTTTCAATTGATTAGTGCAGCTGCCAAGGAAGCATGAGCTCACAGTTTGATCTGAGGCTCAGTAGTCCTGGAGTGTTGCCTGGAGTCTGAAGGTCTTCAAGCCCTGCTATAAAAATCATAACATGGCTGTGCAGCTATGGGACAATTCCACAGCTGATAGCCTCTCATTTTGTGATGAAAGACCTCATAACAGGAAATTTCGATGCTTGTAAAATAAAATTTCATCTTTCTTCTTGAATATTTTTTCTTCCTGTGGGGAGTATGAGTAAACAACAATAAATTGTAAAGATATTAGAAATTAATGAACAAAAAAGTGATTTCACTTTATTTAGAGCTTATACATCTTTGAAGTTGCAACTTCTGAAATATAAAATAAAATACTTGAGACTATCCTTGGCATGATCAGAATAAACAAATGTCATGTTTCCAGTTCATTATCTTGAAAAATCTCCTGGGCAATATTTCTCTTTTTCATTACTGCTGTCACACTGATGCTCTCCATAAGTCAGCTTTCAGCTAAATGCTGCCTGCAAATATGTGCAATTCATTCACACATGCAGTATTGCAAAGGGGGGTAAATGAGGGCAAAGCCTGACCCTGGGATTTTAATAGCCCATCTAGCTATAAAGCTATCTAAATTTAAATTTTTGTGTCAAAGTATTTCACACCACTGAGACACTCTTGACAGGGTAATTTTTCCCATGTGTGCAGCATGTGCCCACCCATCAACACTGTCTTGATCCTATTGTTAAAATCGTTGAAAACCAAAAAGAACAAAATAAAGCAAAATACCCACCCATGAAATCTCAGAATAAAGAACATTTTTTGCTGGTCCAGATAATTCACTGCAGAGAAAGGCTGGTCTTTGGTTCAATCAGAGCTTTCAGCATCGGAATCTTTGACCACAGAACCATTTCCAGCAAATTTCAGAGGATTTTAATTGGTATCAAAAAAAGTTCCCATCTTCTTCTACACAGCCGTGCAGAGCAGCGAGATTACCTTTAGGAGGAGCCTCATCCCCTTCTGAACAGCTAACAAAAACTCTCAGTGGCTCCTGCAAATCTGTTAGATATTACAAAATATGGTTTCATTAGCAAAGATTCTGAAAAAAGATGGAAAACAATGAAAAGCAACCTCATGAAATCTACTCCATAGTCTTTTCCCAAAATAATCTGCTGTATATAAACCCTTTGTGATGCATGCTTGTCTAATTTGCTCTTTAAAACCTTAAGTGATGGTGCAGTATTTGTTAACATAAAAAATCAAGAATGAACAACCAAATCCTTAACATAAACAGCCTGACAGAAATAAAACAGAACCAGAGGCAGTGGAGATAGAAATCTGCTGAATAGTATAAGCAGTTTAGAAACAAATGTTGTTGTTTTGAGGACACAAGGAAGAATAGAAAGTATTTTCTCAGTGGAAGGGAGAAAAAACAATTAAATTTGCTTGGGGGTGATAACAAGAGTGCTTCCAACAGAAATCAGGATCAGACTTAACTGAAAGCAGGAAAGGGCAGAAAGCTGAACAGAAGGTCAGCTTTTACAAATCTAAGCCAACCCTTCTAATCTGCTACCTTTTTTTCTCACACTGCTGTAAATGCATCTGTTCACTTCTTGCACTCCCCTCTTGGGTCGAGGAAGGCGAGGTAGAGATGCACTTTATTCTGCATTAGTCTCATTCATGTTATTTGTCAGAGCCTTGAGAAATAGAAGGAATGTCCAAACTAATCCTCAGTGTCTGGACTTGTCCTTTGTGTTATTTGACCACTAGCCCAAGCAATGTCAGTGTCTAATTGACTTCACATCTTCAGTCAGCAATTGAGCCCAGCACCTAACAGTCACCCTAGAGGTGAAATGTTTCTTCAACCTAATTCTCCTTTCCTACAGGTTAAGCCCCTGCAGGCATAAAGAAATTTTTATTCCATTCCTCTTCAGAGAGTTCTCTAAAATCACTGAAGTCCATGATTGATATCTCCACCCAATCTTCCCAATTCCCAAACTATACAGCCCATATACCATGTTTTTCTGCATGTCAGATCATTCCCACTTTCCTCTGAGTTTGTTCCAATCCGACATTTTTTTCTCAAAGGGCGATAAGGAAAAGCTGGCCTGATACTGCGTGCTCACCAATGTGAAGTTGCAAGCAAAACTATGTCAAGTGCCCCCTCCTCCCTGTTAAACCTGCCAGATGCAAACCTTTTTCCATGGCAATATAACCACTGTGAGGAGGGACTTAATCAAACTTGTTTAACTTGAACTGCAGTGGAAAAGTAACACCTGTGGAGGCAGTCACCGCACTCAGCAAGGGGACAGCAAGAGAGTCATTTAGCAAGAGGGATTAACACAGTTGCTCATTTAGCTCCACCTCTAGCGTTCACTCCCTTCAGCATCAGCCATGCACTTTGTCCCCTGCATGATTAACATTTACAGTGATGACTGAAGCAAATGTTGCTAAGCATTCTGGCCTCCTCACCTCAGCCTACAGTTTGTTTTCTCTCCCTGTAAGAGAGGAATGATTCTGCCTCTTACAGCTATTGTCTTTATACTGGATGTTGTCTTGTCACATCAGTTTTTAATGACATCTCATTTGATTGCCCTGGCCTGCCAGTTTTGGCACCTGCTTCTGGTTTGTACTCTTCTTCAGCAGGTTCTGTGCACATCCCATTTGGATCCTGTCTTGCTCCTGTTCAAAGACGCTTCTTTCTGAGGAGCCCAGCTCCTAGGTCAGTGATTTTACCCATCTAATGGTTTACTGCTGCTTGCTCAGAAAAGGAAAAAAAAAGGAGTGTTCATGCAGCTTGTAAAACTATAGGTAATACCCTTCCCTCTTTTTCAGATCAGGGCAGTCTTTAAAAGGACATGTTTTTCCTGTTACTCTTGTACCTCTGTGTTTGCATTAGTGAGGCATCTGTGTCTGTATTAGTTACAACAACTGCCATGCAAATTGAAGCACTAATGCTGCTAGAGGAGCCTGTCCTTGCAAAACACACTGTCCCCACCTCGGAGCTGTGGCAGGCCTTGCATGTCACCTGGGGGGCTGCTCAGTCTGCGCTGGTTGGACGTCTCTGCCGAGAACTTTGGGAAGAGACACGTGACGGGAGAAAAAACTAAGTTTCTGCAAGACCAAAATTTCCACCTCCTCCAGAGATTTGTATCCCAACCTGTTCAGAAAAACCTCTAAAGTCACTGCGATTTCCATATGATTTCTAAGGGGCACTCTGCCTTCCCTTCCACAGACGGAGGTGGAGACAGTCCCTCTGACAAAACACCTTCTTGTCCCTTTTTTCCTCCCTCCACAGCAGGAAAAGCTGCAGTACACACACCAGTTTTTTGACAGTAGGTAAACACTTGTCAAGAGCTCCTTAAAAATGCACCACTTCGCAGAATCAACATCAGCTGTGCCCCACAATCAACCACGAGATATAAATCCGGGGGAAACTGGCTGTTTGGAGTCCAGTGCTCAGAGAACTGCTTACTGTCCCTCACTTCCTGCTCTCCATGACATATTGTCAGGGACTAATTGCAGAAGTGTAACAAAACTAAATGCCCTAGGAAACAGGAAAAAAGGAGGGTTAACATCTGAGAAGGATCCCTACACACCTGCAAGACAAAGTAGCTTGAGGAAGAAGAGATTAAAGTCTGGGCTTAGCTTTGCAGAGGCAAGTTTCTTGGTCTAGTGTGTGCTCTTAGGAAAGGAGATCTTTGTTTTATCAGGCAGGTAAGGAGATGCCATCCAAGAAAACAATTTGCCATGGACCAAAAAAGTTGATTTCTTAATAGCTGATAAAGGCCCCAAAAGCTGAGGACTGAAGAAGACATCTAGCAGGTGTCAGCCTGCCTGCTAAAGAAACCTGGGACAGTAAGAGCTACCTTGAGCAGTCCTTTCTATCCTAAACAGGCTGGTTCAGGAAAAACAATCCAGGCAACCAAGTAACTGGTTATTCTGACCCTGGGGGTAACCTGAGTGCTGGTGGCAAGGGCTTCTGGAGTCATTCCCTGATCAGCAGTGGCAGGGTTTCCTGATGCAGATCCTGGCCCTAGGTCAGGCTGTTGCCTGAAGCAGGTTCTGATGCTCCTGGCTCTGTTTTTCCTATACAATAGCTGCTGGGCAGCTGTAAGCACCAGAACCTGATTCCAGAGCCCAAAAGAACCGTGAAGAATTTGTGTCCGTGTAAACAGGAAGCACTCCCTTTGTTCCTGTGTAGTAAACAGAAGCCACCGCTCTCCTGGCTGTAGGGGTAACAGTAAATACCTCCACTACTGTACACATTAATCCCAGCTGTAAGCTTATTCACAGGCCCTAAAATCAGAAGCTGAGACACTTAATCTGTTGATTTGCTCTAAAGCCGGGAGGCCGCAAATGAGATTGGCTTCCGCTGTTACTATATTAGCTGTAACTGGCTAACATGTAGAGTGCATCTCCCACACACTCTGAACAAAATCTTTCCTGCTCCTTTCCCAGGTAAACCATAAAGCACTTCCCGAAAAAATATCCCTTCCCAAAGCGCGCTGCCTGGCACCTGTTCCTGCATCCCGGCGCTGCGGACAAGCGCAAAGCCCCGGCGGGGCTGTCCCGGCAGCGCTGCCCGTCCCAGGACACGGCTCCCGGGGCAGCCGGAGGGAGGCAGGCAGGGAGGGGCCAGCGGGCCGGAGGAGGAGCCCCGCCCGCTGCACTTAAGGGCCGAG
Source organism: Oriolus oriolus (assembly GCA_013400235.1). Taxonomy (NCBI): domain Eukaryota; kingdom Metazoa; phylum Chordata; class Aves; order Passeriformes; family Corvidae; genus Oriolus; species Oriolus oriolus. The sequence continues at coordinate 385,903 of VXBT01008385.1, read as the reverse complement.
ACCGGCGCTGCCCCGCGGCCGGGCGGGCCATGGAGGTGGCGCGGGACTGCGTGGGATCGCTGCTGCGGTGAGTGCGGCGACATTCCCGCCCCTCCTCCATCCCCTTCTCCACCCGTGCCCGCGGGTCCGGCTGCCGGAGATGCCGGAGTGCGAGCAGCCCTTGGTCGGCTCCAGCGCTGCCGAGCAGAGGGCGCGGTGCGAGGGCAGCCGGGGTGGTGGGGGATTAACCCCGATGGGCGCTGCGTGGGAGAAGCAGGTCGGGATGCCGTCGCAGCCCTGCGAGCCTGGATGAAGCTCTGCTGAGGGAAGCGAGGGCAGGAGCCCTGCAGTCTAAGCTGCCTTTGAGGTGTAGTGGCCTCTTTGAGGGGTAGCAGCACCCGAGGCTGCTGCCGGCTGCGTGCCGAGGGCTGGCGCGCCGGGAGCGGAGCCCCGGAGTAGCCGGGAGCCGCTGGGACTCGGTGACAACATGACCGCAAGCCCGGCTGATGCATCCATGGAGGCACGGCTCCGCACGCTGCTCGGGATTCCATCCGCTGCCAGCTGCGCTCGTGGTGGCTCTACAGCTCACGTTTGAGCAGGAGAGGAGAACCACGCTGCGATCTGGTTGAACCCTAAGTCTCCTTACTAATTTCAGACTTTTGTTGTTGTTTGCTTGGTTGGTTTTGATTTCTTTTTTTTTTTAATTTTGGGCGGGTTTTTTTGTTTTGTTTTCTCTTGTTTTGCCTCGCTGTTACTGCTGCTGTTGTTTGCCAGCGAACCCTAACCTAAAAATCAATCCGTGCCGTATCCTGGAGCGTGTTGTGCAACGTTGATTTTTCTGAGTGAGACTGAAGACCATTGCACCACATTCTTAGACAAACATATGGGGCATGTTGCAAACAAAGATAAAGAGTGAAATATGTGTACAAGGCTCAAGGCAGGCTTTTAGTCCCTGTGTTCCCCTAAAAAAATTAATTCATCTCTCCCACCAGCTTTGACACTAGAGTGAACACTTGTGGCAGCATTTGTGAAGCCCTCTCTAGCAGGTTGTAGTTATCCAAAACAAACTAGATAAGATGCTAGAGTTTGAAGATATTTGATCTTTGAATTATAATACATTTTTGTATTTTCCACAGACGTGGGATTCCTTCTTCCTTTAGAGAAGAGCTAGGACTCGATCCTTTTGGCTTTAGAGAACAATAAAACAATAGTGGAGCTGCCTGTATTTAACATATCACTCAACTTTCTAATAAAACTGACTGCACCTTAGTTCCTTTCCACCACTTGTTTTGTAACTTAGCTTGATCAGCTTTTAACAGGAAATTATTTTTGGTACGTCCAGTTTAGCAGAGGATTCCCTGTATCAGGAATTGGTTTGTCTGTGTTTTGAGGACAGCTGCAACAAGAATGGATCTTTCTAAGAGCCCTGAATGTAGGCTGGCCTGTTTGAGCCTATAATCTAGGAAGGAGAGTGGCACGCAAAATAAAACAAGCTTTCAGCAGCGGGCCCAGAAATGGAAGGGACCACACTCTTTATCTGGCTGGCTTTCATCATCCTGGCTTTTGTCTCCTCATTAGTTGAAACCTCAGGCTGCACTGGAGCCCAGACTCACTGCTTCATTAGCAGGCTTAATTTGAAGATGATATTGACAGGTTTTATCAAAATGTAGGTGAAATGTCGTCACTGTTAAATAACTTCTTAAGATTTTTCCTGTTCAGTTGCTGTCTGGTGGCAATAATGTAAGCCCTGGTTTATTGATCTGTTTGCTTGTTTTATTGCTCTGATTTTAGATAGTACTAGGCAGCAGTGTGAGGTGATTGATCCTGACTCCTTGAAAAACTTCTGCTCAGAGCTTCAAAGCATGGCTTGTAGAGTTGGCTGGGGGTGAACCCTGTTAGCTCAAGTCCTGCCCATGAGCTGTGCCCCTAACGCTTTTTGTTCTTTGTCAGCATGTATGCTTTGGCTGTCTCCTTTACACTTTGTCTTTTGTGAATGACAACTTGGCTAAAGCAATGGGAAAGAAAACTTTTCAATGGGACTGATATTGACTGTCCTCACAAAAAATCCCCACCAAAACCTGGCAGTACTCACATACATATTGCTCAGGTAACTATTCTACGTGCAAGTTTTCAAATTTGTGAGGGAATGAGGTGTAATCAGCTGTGAAATCTCCTGAAACCCGAGTGCTGCACTTTCTAACATCAGGGTGCCCTGTGAAGTGGTGTCACCAGCCCCAAGGTAGATGACCAGGCTTCCTTTCTGAGGAGGAGACTCAGTGATTCAGAATGTGAGCTGCCCACGACCAGTGGGGTGATTGGGGGCCTATTAACTTAGTCAGCAGAGAGACTGACAAACACTCCCTGTCCTAGCAGGCTTCCCTTCTGTGCAGCTTCAATGCCCTTGCCAGTGCTACTGTCACCTTGTCCTGCTCGCTGGCCCTCACCCTTCTCCAGGAGGAATAGTGCTTATTAGCTCTTTAATGCAAAACAGTGCTTGTTTCCTGAAAGCCAGGCTTGGTGGCTTATCCTCATCAGCTTTGTCACAGGAAGGGGAGAAGTTTCCATCAGCCATGTGTGTATGTATGCCAAATGTTGAAAGCCAGCCTAATGTGAAGACAGGACTAGCAACAGAGGTATAGCATGAGCTAGAACAAAACTGCTGAACAGCCTCCTCCTCTAAAAAAATTAAAGCTCCAATAATGGCAAGAAGTTTTTGAGAGAGGTAAACCTTGGTGTTTAGAGGAAAGGCAATGGCCCAAAAGAGTGGTTCAAAATGAGAGCAGGAAATAAATTATTTGCTGAAATGTGAATCTGTTGAAGCGCAAAAATGACATTCTGTACATTCCAAAAATACGCATATAGGCCAGAGAAGAGGTGTGGAAAGGATTTATTCTCCATGGTAGGTGTGGAGTTGCATAAAAGGTGTGACTGGGACATAATTAGTTGAGTAACTTTATACCATTTCATTGTTGTTCTAGGAAGTCCTGTATTCACTCTCCGGCTGCAGATAAAGGCTGCCAGTTCACTCTAGCCTCAGTGAAAGTGTCTGAAAATAGATTTTCCTACAAGAAGTTGACTTTTTACACCTATGTGGGAAATCAAAAGGGGATGCATCCCTTTCGCGCCCCTGAGCAATTCAGCATTAAGGAGCTGAAAGTATATACAGAGGGTAAAGTCCAGGGGTGTGGGAGACAAAGTATTGCCTCTCTTTAAATGATTTAGAAATCAATCCTTCCCCAGTGTCGGGCAGAGTGTCATTTTTGGCAAGCTGACTATTGACTTAGCCATTATCATTTGGCAGAAAAAAGTGTCACCAGGTGTAGGTGAGAGCAGGTCTGTACCTTGGTGTGGGAGTAGGCTGTTACTGGTGTTATGTGCTTGGTTTACCAAAGATAAATACGCAAATGTCCAGAAAAATCTAAAATATCTTTCTAAGAGTGATTGAATTCTTCCAGCCTCGCTGGCAGCCTGCTCCAACACTATGCATTTATGTGCTTGGATCTTAACTTTCATTTCATTTAACTCCTTCTGATACAAGCCTTATTTTGTGTTTTTCAAAACCAGATGGAGTTTTATAGGCTGCGGAAATATTTACAAATGAATGCCTTGACTCTTTGGAAGTCAAGTGTAACTCCTTTGCAAAGCTCTGCTTGCATTCTGCCGCTGGGTGTTTGGAATATGGGTAATACGTTCAGTCTTCCTAAAGCAAACTCATATCTTAACACACAAGATTGCATTCAACTAATTATGTATCTCTCTGAGTGTTTATCTTGGAGGTAAAGAGAATGATGTAAGTAATTGAATGCAGTCAGAGCTGTTGCCTTTTAAATTTGGTATTACAATCCAGCTTCACTTTGACTGTGACCTTGATGTCAGCCGAGCTAGAGGTGTCCCACGTCTGCTTGAAATTGTACTAATTTTAAATGTCTTTCCAAATGTCATGGGCAAGAGAAAGTTCAGAGATAACATATCTGTAGGGCTGTGTAGTATTTTGTTTTGAAATTAAGCTCCGAGAGTCTTAATGTGATCTGTGAATTACTTTATATAATGTGATTGTGCCGACAGTCTTCCTCCTTCTCACAGTACTTGACATGACTGCTTTTGTAACTATGTTGAATTTCTATTTGTCTTAGATCTTTCATATCCATGGGAGCATCTGTAGGAGCAGTAACAAAACAGACCCTGTTCCCTCCTCTCATGCCTGCAGGGCGCCCTTTCCGTGTGTCCAATGCCTCCCGAAGCAGCCGGAAAGGAATTGTTGCAAGCAGCCTGCAAGAGCTCCTCAGCAAGGTATAGCAAACAGTCCCACTCTGGCTGACACTTACAGGGAAATACAGTACCCCAGAAGGACAACCCACAGGCTCTTGTTGTTCTAATAAATCATTACTGAGGAAGTTCGGGAGAGTATTTCAGCTAAGCAAATCTCAATGTGAAGTGATGGGCTCTCTTTAGAATGCTAAAATCTCCTGGTTTTTTTCAGACTTTAGATGCCTTTGTAATAACTGCTGGAATAGTAACTCTGGTTTTGGAGGAAGATGGCACAGTTGTGGACACAGAAGAGTTCTTCAGGTCCCTGGATGATAATACACACTTCATGGTTCTAGAAAAAGGACAGAAATGGACACCAGTAAGTGTTGACTGCTTCTCTCTCATTTAAGTAGAAGTGGATGGAGGAATGTTTGTGGCTGCTAAAATTGTTGTAAAGAAGGGAGAAGAGGAATTAAAATTCCCCTGACGAGGCAAGGTGTAAAATCCTTGTTGAGCCTTCCTGGATGAAAAATCAAGTTCATATTTTTTATTGTCCCTTTTTTGGACATTGATCTGTTGGCAAAGATCCACCAAGAATTGAAATAAAACATTGCAACTGAAAAGAATTAGAGGGAAAATACCATGCTTTTAGAGAAGCTCGGAAATATCTTTGTTCTTTAGACTTCTTGTAACATAAAGAAAATTAGGACTTTGAATCCATGAAGTTAAAATTACGTCTTTAAAGGTTAGATTTAGACTGTAAAAATGTTCAAATTAAGTAATGTAAAGCAAGTTCTGCCTGATTTCTGCAGTAATAGTTTAGAATAGTTTAGTGAAGGTTAGAAAAATGCCTGTGTTTAATTTTGCAAATAGCCTGAAGCTGACATCAGGTCCTAATGTTAGTCTGCACGCTTCAAGATATTTAAGAACTATTAGAACTGGCTTGCTTTAGCCTTTTAATCATATCAATCCAGTGTTCAATTAGTTATTTTGTGGGGAAATAGTTGTCTGTACATTCATAACATAGAGTGAAACTGGGAGCTGTTTTTCTGTGAGAAGGTCATTGCTGGAAAGCTGGCATCAGAATTTTATCTACCAGGCGCAGAGCTGGCTGTGGAGCTGTAAGCAGGGACATCATTTTTGTGCCTGCACACGGATGGCTCTACCCTGTGGCCCTGCTTTCTCAGTCTCCTGTTGCAGTGTGGGCAGCCTGTACATTTTTTCCCCAAAATACCTCACCAGCTTATCAAGCTCTGCATCTTGGGCAGAAAAGAAGCTGCAGCCAGGATGTGACTCCACCTTGTTCCTTTCCCCCGGCTCCTGCCTGGCATGGCAGCAGCACAAGTTTGAATGCAGCCCCTCTTCAGAATGTGCTGAGTGACAACAGAGGGACTGTCACAGCTTCACCAATCACCTGGAGTGTAGCACCAGCTCTGTCCTGCTTTATCCAAATGTTCTGGGTGCTAATGGGGGTGTGGGGAGATGCTACCAAGCACAGCCATTGCTTGTACATGTCCAAAGCTGTTGTTGACAGGGGACCCTGTTGCTGGAGCTTGGAGGCTATCAAAGTAAAACAGGCATAAAATTGCTGGCTAATGATATACTGCTGTGTTTAGCTTTGTCTGACTTATCATGACACTGTCTGAGGCTGAGGTGACAAGTACAAAAAGGCCCAGTCTTACACAACTTTATTGCTTCATTTAGCGTGCAGAAAACAGCCTGGCAGCTGCCAGGTCGTTAACCTTGAGCAGAATGTGCTGAGCAGAGGATCCCGTGCATCCACTAGATGTCTCTGTAAATATGGGTTCTCTCTACTATTTTCTTTTTGTTTTTCCTCTCTTGAAGCACTCACCCTGCAGCAGGCAAGGGCTGCTTTCAATAAAGGAGGGTGGGTTTAAGGTGGAAGATGACTTTCCAGGCTCCCTCTCCTTTGCTTTTTCTCTTAAAATCTCGTTATTAAACCCTAGGCCTAACCAGCAGTGGTTCCCTCCCTGTGTTTCTTTTCAGTAGGAGGAAAGAGGTGTTATGAGCCAGGTTTGAAATGAGTACGTGACTTTTCACAGATGTAATCTTTGTAGCTGTCTCCAAGAGTGCTCATCAGTATTGTGCTCCTGACTAAACAGAAGGACCTAATGTCATCCTGGTTATTTGGTGGCCTAACCTCGCTGCCTCAGAGAGCAGCTGGAATGTACCAGGATGAATAAATGGCAGGAACGCTGTCCAGCGGCATCACCTGTGGCTTCAGCGTACTCTGAAGAAGCTCAACTACAGAAAATAAATATTCAGGAGGTGCTATGTCCCTCTAGAATTTCAGTGTCTGTTTGGAAAACTTCAGAAGCCTGTTCTGGACTTGAAAAACAATGCATAAGCTACAGACCTCCTTTTCTGTGTGCTAATAATTTTAATTCTAGTTTAAAATTGACCAAGAACTAGCTCCAAGACTGGAATAAGCAAAGCTGCTTCTGAAGATCTGCACTGTTAATAATTGTCTTGCTGTAGTTTCCTGGGTCATAGTACAAACTGTCTCTCTCTCTCTCTCCTTTTAAATCAGACAAAAAATGGAGTTGTCGCTGTGAGAAAAAAGAAGAAAATGGGAGTAGCTAACATCACATTTGATCTGTACAAGCTGAACCCTAAGGATTTTATTGGCTGCTTAAACATCAAGGCAACCTTCTATGAGATCTACTCTATCTCATATGACATCAAGTGCATGGGAGCAAAAAGCGTGTTGCGGTGAGTGTGCTTCCACTACTGATCAGGTGTATGTTAATGTAAAAATCTGTGTTTGCTATTGGTTCTGTGAAGCAGGTGTGTTTATAAATTTCGTGTTTTTATTTCTTACACACTGGCCAATATGCAGACTCTTTCTTCATAAGGTGGATAGCTGACTGGTAAAAGACTTCCTATAGCTTTTTATGATGGAATCTTGAATTTCTCCCAAGGCAAAACTCTTATCAGCTTGTATTTACTGCAAGGGTGTAAGTACAGTTTCTTTGTTCTGCTGAGAGAATTTCCTCACATTTCCTTGACTTGTTGGTCTAAAGAATGTAGGAGGCTGGGGAAGAAGCTCTTTGAAGAGACTTCAAGGGGGTGAAATGAGAGGAATTTGAGATCTAATGTCAGGCGTTTTAAAGCTTGCTCAGACATTGCAGTTCCTGTTTGCCAGATTCACCACTAGAGCTACGTGGAGGCAAAGGAAAATGGAAGAGTGATGACACTCTGCTCTCTTAATGTTGATTTGTCATCTGTAGTAAGACTCTGTGATGTTACTGTTCTTAAGCTGGCTGATGTGGTCTCTAGGCTAGCTAAGGGAGCCTGTCAAGGACCACTGTCTTCTGCAGGACTGATCTGTGGTTGGCAGTGAGTTTGGTAGAACTGGCTGTTGAGAAATGCTGTCATATTCAGGGGCAAAATAATGCCTGTCCTGCCCACTGTTTTCAGCAACAAGTTGAAGCCTTGTCAAAACCAGATGTGTTGTGCCCTGGTTCAGGAAGACTCCTGAGTTCAGGCACCTTCCCAGAGGTGCTGTGCTTTGACAGCTGTTTAAGCTGTAACCCCAAGTTTCTGTACCTGACTTCTAGAATTCTGGTTGAGACACAGTGGTGTGATGCTGCTGCATTTTATTACTTGAGGACCCGATCCGACAGACAGATGTGTGTGTCATAAGTGAAGTTTCCGCTTCTCCTGAGTGACATGTAGTGTTTAAATGAAGCCTTTAAGCAGTCCTCCCTCTCCTGATGCAAGTATGCTGATTAGCATTGTAATGCTGATCTTGCCCCTGTCTTTCAGTCTCACTGACCTCTCCCACTCTACTTGGGTGGTCCCTTCCTTAATCTTTCAGGCTACAGCTGGTGTGGCTGTAGACAAGACTCCTCTCTGGTCAGGCTGAAGTGATTATCCAGCTACATGCTACACCCACCTGTAACACTGACTTCATTAGGCTTTCTTCAAAGCAGAGGTTTGCCCTTGGACAGCTGCACTCCTCCAGTTCCTGCGTTTGTCCAGTCTCTCGAGCCAAAACAAACTCTGATCTCTGACTGCCTGCTATGCAACTGAGTATCAGCACTGGAACTTGTGCTGCTAAGGAGAGTTTGAAGTGACAATTCTGCCTCCCTGCCAAGACAGGTGAGAAAGGAGTGGTGCTGGCAAACAGCTGAAGTAGCTGTGGAGTTCTGGAAGCTCTGTTATGTTACAGAATTGAGCTGTAAGGGAAGTGCCACTGTCAGGGTGGGAAGATAGTCTGCTAGCAAAGAACAGGGTGACAGAAGAGATAACCTTGGGTACCCTTGAACACAACAGTGACATGGCCTGTGTCAACTTGCTGTTGAAATCAGAGACAGATGATGTCAGGATCCTGGTGTAGTGCCTGTGCTAATGAGTTCCAGATTGCTAACTCTGATACCCTGTCTCTGAGCCCACATGCAGGGGGTGAAGGGAAAGGACTGAAAAATGCTGCAGCTGTCCATGATGGGAGGGGCTGGAAGCCTGCCAGGTCTGATTAGTGCATTTCCCCTCGTGGTGTTTCCCTGTAGTGTCCAAATGAAGGATCAAATGTCCAGTTCAACAAATAACTTGCTCCGTGGCTTAAGTGGCAACTGCTGTGGTGTGCAAGTGACACACTGCAGCTGCTCCAAAGCCCAGTACCAGGTGCAGCTTTCTTTACAACTGTAAAGCTCCTTGGCCTGTTCTATGTGATGAAGGAAGGACGTGCTGAAATGGCACGTGTGGGAAGCATGAATAAGGGTACAGTGTTCTTTAAACACTTCACAGGCTCTAAGTACAGGGTATTCTACTGTTGTGAGGCATTGAATTTCAACTGCAAAACTTTCATGACAATGGAGTTAAAAATGAATTTGTAGGAAGAAGATTTTTCCTTCTCTGCTTAAGCTCAAAGGACAAGTGAATAGAAGAAGAGGGTTCACAGCTGCATGTTCTCTCAGACAGGAATTCAGAAAATCTTCCCACTTTTTTTGCAGAAGAGAGACTGATCTTGTTTCTGCATCTTCAGAAACTGATGCCATTCCAGTTTTGGAATGGTTCCGGTTTTTTGTACTGCTTCCCAATGCCTCAGCTTCATAGCTGTGAGTGCCCTCCTAACTTCTGGGGGATGAGATTCAAAAGTAGCTCTCAGTACTGATGTCTCTGTTGTTTCTTGCAGAATAGAAGGAAGATGCAGCTACAACTAAGCTGACTAAATGACCGTTCAGATACTACTATCGTTTTTCCCCTGTGAACATCCACAATTCGTATTGTTGACCTCTGATGCCTACCTGATGTTATCTTACGGATTTGTACTGATTCTTACACAGCACTATATACTTGAATGCTGATTTTTTTACCAAATATTTTAAAAGTAAAATATTTGGGAACTGAGAATTCTTAAGGCTTGCAGCTTGGCCAGCACGAGTTCGCCTGCTTCACCTGTTTAGCTGTAGAGTATCCACTGTAATGTGGTTGTTTAGCTTCAGATCTAATCAGGTTTGATCTGTGGCTCAGAGATACACACAGGGTTGTATTAGTGAATGACAAAGGTGAGACATGAGGTGAGTTTATGCTGCAGGAATGCTGCTGGGCTCCCAGGCAAAGTCGTCTTCTGTGGTACTGTGATGGTTTGAGTGATGCCTTTGCCGAAGGCCGGTAAGGGGCTAGCAGGATGCCAGCCTGCTTTGTTAAATGTGATTTCTGCTTCTGTCAAAATGTCAATAGTTTTCTGTCAATCAAGTATTTTTCTAAAGAAGGTACAAAAATGACCATTTTCTCAGAAGTGAGAAGGAATGAGAGGGGTTTTTAAATATATCAACTTAATTTGTCAAAATGTTGTAGGTGGAAAGGGGTAATGTAACCTTGCTGGTGATTTTTTTTTTTTTTTCTTAAACAAATGACTTTTCTTCCAGGAAAGTGCTTCAGCTAATATCCCATGCAGCACAAATAACTGGTCAGTTTCTTCTCTACACTGGGACGTATATGTTGCAGTTGATGGGTGAATATGATGAAGACGACATGTGCACAAGATCAAGCCGGGAGTAGTGACCACAGCTGCACTTCTGATGTCGAATCCTTTTGCTTAAAGACATTCTCTTGCCCAGCTCTGATTGTAATGATGTTATAGAAGGGAGTTGTCCACTAATGTGAACTAGCACTTTTCCCATTTGGGAATGCTTGTAGGCCTTAGTGTTAAAGTGTTTGATGCTCACAGGCTCTTAACACCACAAAAAGATGGGTGCCTAATGCCTAAGAATTTGGCAAAAGGAGAGAGAGGGCAGGTTTTTGCCCCAGCAAGTCAAAATGGAGAATAAGTATACTTGGAAACTTGCATGCTTTGTAACCAGTGGAATATTTTTTTGCATCAATCAAGACACTGTTTTGTTCTTTTGGCTTTTTTTTTTTTTTTTTGGGGGGGGGTGGTTTTGTTTTTTGGTTTTTTTTTCATGCTGTCTACTTGCATTCTGAACAGATTGGGCTGTAAGGTGAGGGTAAAGGGACTTGTTTGTTTTAATCCTTAACAGTGCTGGTATTAGTGTGAAACTGGCTTTGAGGTGAACTGTACTTATTTACTCCTGCTGACAATGGAGCTACGTAGTACAACTTCAATCCTAGTTCAGTGACTGACTCTTCTCATGAAGTCTAATTGGAGATTGTTCAACTACTAAGCAGAAAATTAAGATTTAGCCTTACTTCCCTTAAAAAAATAAAAACTTTTCATTATAGTTCTTCATATTTTTCTTCAAATCTTCAGGATGTTCAGGTTATTACAGCTCATACGATTGAAGAATCTGATATTTTTTTTAATGAATCTGATGTCCATTTCTGCCTGATCATTGAATAATCTGCCATGGTTTCATGCATATGGCTTATAAGCAACCTGCTGAAGCTTTTTTCAGGGGTTAAACCACAGCTTCTGTAGTTTTCCCTGTTACGAGACGACACTAGGTCTCAAGTTGGGCTTGAGGTACATGTAAGAGATGCTGGATAGTTTGTTGCACTTGGGTTCAGGGGAGAGCAGCAGGACACTGTGCAGTCTTACATAACATATGCATGCTTTAAAGTGAATATTTGCAGTATTACAGTCTCCCAAGACAAGCTGTATTAAAGGACAAAGTAACGTTTCCTGCAGTTTACCAAACTGTTGCTATACCCAGCTTTCAGCAAGCTTTTCCTCAACAGTGTGAAAAACTGGAAATCAAGTAGCCTTAGGCATCTTGTGTCCAAATGCAAACTCACGGTGGTGAAGGAAAAAGAGCCCTACTTTGGTTGTTCACAGGTGTGGCTTCTGAGTTTGTTTGCTTGCACATGAAGAATTTTAGGAAGGCTGAAAGCTGTCAAGGTGGCACCAGATGCAGGAGATGTGTCTGTCCTGACAGTAGGTGTCACCTAGCAAGAGAAGCTCTGGTGCAGAGAGAACAAGTGGGGCAGGGCAGGAAATCAGTGGGAGTGAAAGGGAAAAGACCACTATGGGCCCCACAGTACTTGCTGTGCCACTGAGACAGGAATCCATTAAATGTGTGCACCAGCTGCATTGACCAGTTGGAGGAAAACCTGATCTGCTAAAAGAGAAGCAGGAAGGTGGAAAAGATGAGCTATCGTGGCTGGTGGGACCTATTCTGACCTCTTAGCTGGGTGTGTTCACTTCGAAGGTCACTCATATGTGGGAATATTGCTCTTGCTTTCATCTGCAAATCTCACCTTCATGTGCTTATTTTTGCCTTCCCGTTATGAGGGTGGCTGTGCCAGCTGGAGCTGCATCTTTCAAATCACCATTGAGAAGAAAAGCAGCCTAAACCCAAGTGCTAAATGTACTGATGGACACAAGTTTTGGTAGGTCTCTGCCCATCTCTTCAGTAATGGTATTGCAAGTAAATAGACAGCTAAGAAAAACCTTGGTGTCTTTTCCTAGTTCTGTTGTTTCCCATCTACTTCTGAGTGTTTGCTGGAGGAGGCAGAGGGCATACTGCTCCAGATAAGGGGAGGACTTGTTCTTTCTTAACTTCTCACAGGGAAGAAGGCCTGGAGCTTGGAGCACTGTCAGGTGTCCTTCAGAAGAAAACAATAAACTGTTCTGGGAATAATGAGAAAGCTTCCATTTTGATATAAGCCCTTTATATTTTATCTGTATTTTTCTTGACACCCCCTACATAAATGATTGTTGCCATGTTAATTGTTGGCCAAAGTCTTTCTATCCCTGTCAAGGAATTTCATTTAACTGACTTTACAAGAAAATTATAATTATGATAATCAACTTTTTCAGCTTTTAAGGACCACTTATTCTATTAAAACAAGCATATGTCTTGAAAGCAAATTCTCTCAAATGCTTCTAAGAATATTTATGTTGCCTATAGTGGGAGCACCAGCATTAAAAAAAAAAGTGAAACAACCTGAAGAGCTCATTGTTGTTCTGTTTGAGTTGCGTCTTCAACATCTGTAGTACAAAAGCTTTTGCATGTCTGAACCATGCAGATCCCAAATTCCAGCCTTCTCTAGCTAGAGGCAATTGTTACAGGACTAACACTCCATAGTTTACAGTGGCACTATCTGGGAACCTAGCAGTGATCTGAGAAGCTAACTTGCTATGAATATGCAATGTTTTTAAGCAGCTGCTGCTTCAACAGCTTAACATTTAAAACCTGAGCTGCTGAAGGTCCTGTGTGCAGCAGTCTCCATCTTGGAGCAATTCCCTCTGTTCAGCTGTTTGCATTTTGAATTAAAGTAGCTCAGCTTTGATAATGTCTCAAAATGGGAGAAGTGTTCTGCAAGTTGTGTCTAAAATTGTTTCATTGCCTCTGAATCTGGGTCTTTCACAGGCTTAGTATTTGGAGGTGATATTTGCTACTGTACCAGCTTCTTTCTGGAAATAAAGTTTTGGCTTTGGGTCAAACTGGAGGAGTTTGTCATTCTCTGAGTCGGAACCAGTTTGATTATTTTTAAATATTTTTATTAAGACTGCTTAGGAAGCATAGCTTTTACTTCAGCTGTGTATGGTGTGCAGCAAAGAAAAGCTTTGGCATTATCTACCTTTCAGAAAACTATGTATAAGTGCTGTACAATATCTAGCAAGACATAGGAAAACTAAAACCACAGGCTCTTAACTGCAGGTATGTGGAGAAGCAGCTAGATTTTTCCACTTGGCATTTCTAGCTTTAGTTTTAATTCCCATAAACTCAGTTAACCTGCACTTGTTACCGTTGCAGACAAGGCTGGGAGCAGTGACATGCAGAAGGTGTGAAACGTTTGCTGCCTCCTCGCTTGCACTGACCCTTTCTGCCTGTTGCTGTGCATCACTTACTAACAATGCACCAAGTCATACTCTCTGGTTACCAAAAAAGGAGTTTTCACTGAAGTAAGGGACCTTGTTGACTCAGGCGCTGCTCATGTTTTGCAGACAGAGTAAAGTTGCTTTCTTCATGACCGGAATGAAAAATCTAATAGCTTTGTGTGTGTGCAGTTTATAATTACTTCATTTCCTTCCTTTCATAAGCCCGTGAATGTCTTCTTGCCCCTTCCGATTCTTTCAGGAGAAATAGGATTACAAGCTTTTCTGTCCAGGGAGAGAGGAAAAAGCAGGGTCTAAATTCCTTAGATCATTTGAAATGTGCTGTAGGAAACATCAGGAATCCCTTCCCTAGAGGAGGGAAAGATAAAAGTAGGGAAATTGGATTTTGAGCTGGAATTTTTTTCAGAGAAGTGTGCAGCAAGGCCATGTTCACAATTTTGGAAATGTTGGTAATTCTGAATTTTAACTGTGAAGATAACCTCGTATGATAATTTATAACAGGCAGATGTATAATCCTAAATAATTTCAGTGTGCTTCTTCCCTAAAATAACACTTGAACTAAAGGCACAAGCTTCTTAATTAAAACAAAAAAAAAAACCTTTTAAAACCAAAGTACCAAGCATATTTTTGACTTAATGCCTCAAGAGTTATTAGAGGTCTTAATGTGATTAACATACCACTTCACTTATGTATTAGCAGGTATCCTTGTGGGGCTTAGAGTTTATCACTGCTTTCTCTACCTTACATTGTCATATATGTAGCTAAGATATTTTTAAGTGTAAGGATTGTTGTTATGCTAAGGGAAAATATAGTATTTTAGCACTTCACAATTTTGAAACTCAGTAGTTTAACTTACTGTGAAAATTGAGATGGGTGAAAACTACGTTCAGTGATTGCAATATTTTCTGCTGTGTGGTGCCAATTTTAAGGAACACTGTTCACGAATAAATAAAATCAAATAGTGGCTTTGGATGTTGTCTCTATTCATTTCCAGAACAACTTATTCCTGAAATAATCATGAATATTAATGAATCTATGGTCTGGCACAAACGGTTTCCAAATGGACTGTGGCAGTGAAGTAACTGGATACTATTATGTGGCTCTGAACTCTTAACTCTCTACTGCTGACTCACTTTCTGGCCTCAGAGAAACTGTGCAAACTGTGTTTCCTTTCACACAAAAGGATTGCTTTCCTCCATCTTTTACAAAAGTTGCAAAAGACTACAAAATAGAAAGTAGAGATAGAAGGGTTCAGTGACCTCTGGTATTCACCAAACACTGTTAGGATCAAGGATCTCTTTATTTTGCCTCACAAAACCTCTCTGCAGTCATTTACCTAAAGATAGAATAGTAGACATTTGACTGCTGGGAAAAAATTAATTTAGTGAAATATCATATTTGTCTAGTTCAGGATTAACTTAAACTTCAGGGGGGTTAGCATGCAAGTGTGATTTGTCTATTGCTCTTCTATCTAACAAGTACATATTTTGTTTAGCTTAAGGGGCAGTTTTGCAGAGCTTGACTAATGGAGCAGTTCCCCTCTTGTGAGGGAATCACGATCTGGTTTCCTGCTGTGGGAAAGCACAAAATAGAACTGGATTTGGTTCAGTGGTGAGGCTTTGGCAGTGAGAATTAGAGGGATGCTGTGGGGGTGGCCTCTGGGTCGTACAGAGCTGCTTCCGTCTGGCTCTGAAATGAAACCACCACTGCCCAAAGCTGAGACCTTCAGACAAGTCGGTGGTGTCTCTGTGGGAACATACCTGAGAAAGGGTGAAAAATACTGCGCAGCAGCTGTGAGAGAGAGCTGGAAAAAATGGGGGAGATAACCTGCAGACATCAAGGTCAGTCAAGAAGCGGGAGGAAGTGCTACACGTGCCAGACAGAGCTTTCTCTGCAGCCTGTGGAGGAACGTGCTGGAGGAAACATCCCCCCGTTGAGGCCCCCCTCCCACAGCAGGTGGACACGCGTTGGAGGAAGCTGCAGCCGTGGAGAACCCATGGATGAGCCATTTTTGTGGCAGGAGCTGTGGCCAGTGAGGGACCCACACTGGAGCAGGGTGCTCCTGAAAGACCACTGTGGAATGGAGCCACACTGGAACAGACTGAGAAGGACTGTCTCCCGTGGGAAGGGCCCACAGCGGAGCAGGAGAAAGGGGGAGAATGGAAGCACAAAAGAAGGGATATGGACTGATCACGACCCCCATTCCTCTACTGCTTGGGGATAGGGAGAGGAGGTAGAAGAGCTGGGAGCAAAGGAGTGAAGATGAGCTTGGGAGGAAAGCAGAGGTTGGGGAAGGTGGTTTTGGTTTTGTCTTTGTGTCTCACCATCTTTTCCTACTTTTTGCCGAAATTAAATTGATCTTCCCTGAATTCTGTCTGTTTTGCTGATGTCAGCAACTGGTGAGTGAACCCCACGCCCTTATCTTGACCCACAGACTTTTTCATCTTACTTTCTCCCCATGTCTGTTGAGAGGTTGTGGTGAGAGATTGGCTGGTGGGTGCCCAGCAGACAGACAAGTTTAATATACCACAAGCACAAAACACTGCAAGTAAAAATAAGCAAAAACCCCAAGGTGTTTGTGCTAATGGTGGCCAGTAAAACTGGAAACAAATCTTTTGGAGTGTTTTATGAATGGCTTTTCACAGCAATGTTTGGAGGGACAAAATCCAGTCATATGCAGGACAAAGTCAATACTTTCACTTTACTAAGCTCAGTCTTGGGCATGGTTTTTCTAAGGTCACCCATCAGTCTGAATCGTTCATAGCAGGCCCCACTCCTAATGTGCTCTTGATTAGGAGCATTTATTAATAAATAGCAATTATCACTTGAAAAAGAACTTTGAAATAGTACTGTTGGTAGTTTCATAAAACAAAACAACTAATGAACGTAACACTAGAAATAAAGTATGTCTTAATAGGCTCCAGAATCAGGATAATGCATTCTATCTAGTTCCAACATAAAAAGTTGATGGACCAACAGTTTTCTAAAAAGTCTGCTTCAATAATTAGCATGCATTATGTATAGATTAGGTTGGGGGCGGGGAGGTTAAGTAACATAACTATTGTAACAGGTTGGTTGTGATCCTGTCATATGTTTAAAAAAAGAAAGAAAAAGCTCAGATCCTCAGACAACAACTCTATTTAAGAAAACAGTAGCTTAATGGTGTATGTAGTCAGTCTATTACAGACACAGAGAAATCTCAGACATCTAAGAAGTCCTTTAAAGTCCTAAAGGTAATTTCTTCTGACACATTTTTAATTACATCATGAACTCCACAATCTTTCATGTTAAAAACACTTCTAATTACAAAGCATCTTCCCTTGCATAGGTGCATGGCTTGGTTTGCTGCTGCTCTTTACTAAATAGTGTTTTCAAATGCTCTTCTCCCATCTCAAAAATCAGGAGAGAAAGTACAAGAGAACCATAAATAATCTTATTTAAGTAGAAGGGCTAGTGATTTATTCCTGAACTAGACAGACTGAAATCTATGGTAAGCTATATTTTATTTCCGAGAAGCTAAATTGCAAATGCCATCATTTCAGTGATTCCTGTACAAAATGTGCTTAATATAGGTGCTCTCCCAGCTGCAGCTCTCCTGCTTTCTCGCCCACTTAGGGAAGTTGCCAAGAAAAGCTGCCTTGAACAGTTGCAGAATATTGGTCTAATTTCCACCCAAGTGATCATGCTTTCCAATAAAAGTCACTATCTTCCAGAATAACCGATATGTTTTCAGAATGATTGAATATTCAACAATAAATCCATTTTACCAGAAATCATAAAGTACTAAATAGCTGCTGCAAATATTCCAGTCTCCCAGAAAAGCCATTTCATCTTTGGATGGGATGATCAAGCTGGTTTTCCTCATTATTACAGGCACTTTCTGCATACTACATTAGGATCAATATTTCATCTTGATAAGAAAAGTACTGTCCCTACTAGTTCCACCTTTGTGACCACTGAATTTAGTAAACAATCTTCTCAATTCCTCCTAGTCTTAGCTGGCCCTGACATGGTACTGTGTTCAGTTTTCACAAGAGTTGTGATCAGGGAAAGCAAAGCAGGTTTTGTCACTCGCAGCATCAGCTATGATGAAAGGCAGTAGCAATCTAAGATAAAAGTCACTTTTCTTTCTCTGACTTCTATCTCTACAAAGGTTGTTGAGTTTGGGGTTTTTTTAGTTGGAGTGGGGGCCTTTTTTAGTTGGTTGGTTGATTTTGACATTTTGGTTTTCGGCTTTCTTTCACTGGAAAAATTCCAGCTGCTACATTCTGTTCCTCTTTTTCTCTGTGCCTGGTGTCACCAGCTTCAACCACTCAGTTCCTTTGGCTATTTTTCTATACCTTGCTCTGGTGACCCCTTTACACATGAGACCTGTTTTGTTGTTCCTCTTGTGGCCTTCCATCACCTATTCCAGATCTCCTCTGGCCACATTCAAACTAAAAATACTTCATGACTGAGGGGAGAAGGGGGTGGGGTGGGCTTGAGGGACTGGGCAGGTGTTTAAGCAAATATAATTTAAGACAAAAAGATACTTATATCTGTCTTACTCTAGCTGTTCATCTTAAGTCTTTCCACACAGAAATGTTTCCCTTTTTTTGTAGAACTTTTAGAACTTTCGTAGAACCATACTAACCAAGCTGCTGTCCTGAGATAAGACACTTCGGATTACTTAGAGCTGTGCCCTATTCCTGACAGATCATATAGACCACATGTAACATGAAGTCCCTGTTCATTAACGGAGCCAGGACACCACAATGAAATAAATTTACATGACAGAGATGTATCTCTCTGCAAATCTTCCGTGCACAGGCAGCAACTGTGTCTCCACACCCTTCCCACAAAGCAGTGGCATTCAATTGTGCAGCCAATGTATGTTGTAGCCCCATATCCTCCCCCATTCTGGCTCTCTGTTCAACAAACCGACCGTGAAGCGCATTATTCACCGGGCCAGCAGTGGGCTGAGTCCTGGCCCTGGGCCAGACTGACCTCTTACATTCTTAGCATTCGCCAGCCTTTAGGTCATGGATACGGCAATGCCGCTCACAGGCCGCAGGCCAAGGCGAGGGGTGAACACCCTCGGTATCGCTGCTGCAGAGTGCTTCTCTAAGAAAAATAATATTCAGTTCTCTCTGTGTGTGAATGTTGGCTTGCCCTCCTAATTCCCAGTAGGTAACTCTGGGAGTACCCTGCTCAGAGTGGGATGGTTCAGCTGCTTTTGTGCATTCAGTATCAGAACACATTCCTTCAGGGGCTGCACCCACCCACCCCTGACTGTGCTGAGGACTGTGCTGTTAAAAATAAGCCAGGCTTTGTCCAGTCATAGCTTGTGCTGTGCTGTTTGTCCTGGGGCTTGTGGACTCGTGAGGAATGGTGCTCCTCTTCTCATAAATGTAATCTGAGAGAATAATTCATGAGGCAGGCTGGGAGTGGTATGCTGGTCTGGGGTGGACATGTGTGACAGATGAGTGGGATCTGTGCTGGTGAGGGAAGGGTGGCAGCCAGGAGCCACTCACCACCTGAGAAAATGGGCGAGGAGGAAAACTGTGACTCACCTGAGAAACCCAAGACCTGACTGAAGCAATTTATAGTTGATTTTAGCTGCAAACCTGCTCTTGTAGAAGAAGTGTTTCCCACAGTGAGATGAATCACTTTTACTCGAACAGCTACACATTTCATCTCAAATACATGCTTTGCTTGGTAAGTATTAAATAACTGACAGTCTAAACAGGATTCCAACCCTTCATCTTAGAGGTCTATTGCTTTTTTTCTTTTTTCTCAGAGAATAAAATCATGAAAAGTTAAGTTTGTGCAATAAAACCTAAACCTATCTTTCCCCCTTTCCCTCCCACGTTGCAGTACAGATGTCTGCTGCAAGGCATTTTACTCAAGAGTCTTAAGGAGACTGAGCTGGATGGGATAAGATGATTTAGCAACTCAAGATGAGAAAACTCTAGATGAGATTCACTGCACTTCGACCTGATCTGATCAATTCTAAATGATCTGAGGAAAAAAAATACCGAACTGGTAAATCTCTGTGATTGTACAAAAACCTTCAGCATAGTCGATCAAGCTATCAGTTGGACTGAGTTTCAGAAGTATCTCGTGATACTGATTTTATTCAAATCACCAGCACCTGATGAAATTTAATATCCATAACTGCATGACACAGGAAAAACCAGCCCTGTGTTGCCAGTGATGGGATTTAATTTAGCTGTCACCACTGTCAAAAGACACCTTGGAGGTAGTGTGAACAGTTCAATGAAAGAAAAAGCTCAGCAGCAACCAAGAGAGCAAACATAAGGCATATTATCAAATGAAAACCAGAGCAGGAAGCATCCTATAACACTGCATAAAACGATGGCCACGATTTAAACACTGTTACTCCCATTTCACAGACACTGAAGTAGAGCTAGTAAAGATAAAGGAGTGCGATAAGCAAGGACTATCACAGGAGCGCAGGGTCACTCTCAAACATGGGGAGATTCATTAGCGTAGTACTTTCAGCTCAGCAAATGCTGGACAGGTAGGAAAAATGAAGAACAGAACAAACACTAAAACCTTCTCCTTACACCCAGCTACAATGGTCATTAGGACCTGGTAGTCACTATTTCTCAAAATGGAAGAGTTATGGCGCACCAGTATCAGGTATCAGCTTTACAACAGAAAGAGCTATTTCTTAACAGAATGAAATTCAGTTGTTCATGGCAGGCAATGCCACAGGAGACTTTGGAGGCTGAAAGTGTAACTGGGTTAAAAAGCAATTACATAACTTCAAGGACACTTGAAAAGAACTATTAAATATGGGGTCCAGATCCTTCCTGTGGTTCCACAAAGGCTTAATCACCGATTGCCAGATGTAGAAGGGCATTTCTGGAGAAGCATTACTCTTTCCTTAGCATCCATCACTGACTACTGTCAGAGATGTAATTCTAGATTAGACAGATCTTCCACCTAATCAAGACCAGATGCCATCAATGTACTCATCTGGTCAAAACATGCTTTTTCTCCTGATAGTATTTAGCAGGACTTCTGGTTAAAAAACCTTTCTGTCCTTGTTCTGATGTCTCCCACACTCAAAACACCAGGACTTCATTGATAAGCTCTGCATTGTATTGGCATCTATTCTGGGCTGACTAAACTCCAAAAGCAAGCTGTCAGTATCTCATATTCATTTTCTTCTTACAGCTGTACCACTCACTCACCACATGATACAGATGATGGAGGGTATACATCCCAGCTAAATTATGTTTTCACTCTGTCCTACAAACAGCTTGGTTCCCCAAAATCTTTAATGTGTAGAGAGGCTGGAGAGTTGAACATAGATAAGTGCCTGCCTGAATTTTGTATTCCTATACTCTTGGTTGCAGCTGCAAGGAAACACTAACCTGGCTCCTTTACTGACCCTGTTGAACATAGAGTGCAGCCCATTCTCTGGCTCTGTTTGTTTGTGTAGCTAAGTGACTGATTAGAATGGAGGATTAAAAACACAGCCACACCAAACACACATTTCTGCCTGACAAAACAGGCAGGTACATGCTTCCCTCTTCTCCAGGTGCTACAGCTATTGCATAAAAATCACTATGACCAACTGTGCAAAAAGTCCTGGATGAGTAATTGTTAGCATTGAGGCTAAGCATGGGGAGAAACAAAGGGCTGACAGAAAATATCAATTTCTAAAGGACAGAAAATATGTTACAAATCAAAAGACATTAAGTGCCAGAAAGTGCAAAAGCACCTGCACTCAAGCACGTGAATATTCAGGGTTGGAGTTACAGTTTTCCATCTATCTGGTCAAACAGTGGTAAAAGTGTGTGAAAATGCAGCTAGAAACTCTTTTGGACAAGATGGTGGAATTCCTCCAGTGTCGCTTCACGGTCTCTCGGACTTTGCACCTTAACATATTTTGCCCTGACTTGACTTAGTGACCTCTGCTTTAACATTACAAAGTTCAGACCACATCTTGTGGTCTAAAACAAACATCAGCAGTATCTCCACTGACAGCTACAGATAGCAGCCAGATGAGTGGCATTAACACAGCCCCTTGAGTACTGCGTTTGAGCACAGGTGGCAATTCGTGACACCACAGCTGCCACAGCAACAAGTTTAACGGGCAGGGGCAAATTCATATGTTTTTTCTCAAACAAAGCATATGTTTGAGAACCATATGAAATATAATGGCTTTTCTGGGCAGAATATAAGCTCCAAAACACATGAGCTAAAGGTGTAGTCTGGTGTTTACCTTGATAGACCATATGCTTCTCTGTGTGTGTCTTTTTGTCTCACTTCCTCTTTTAAATGTTTTTGCTGGGTTCTTGAATTGTTTCTACACTCATTTGCAGCTGCAGTGTCTCTGGAACTCATGTGCCCCTTGCAGATTTTGTCACAGAAGGATGATGGAAAAAGAGGTACTGGTGGAGATGCATGGGTGCACGCTTGAACAGGAGCATGACTTTTTGGTTTTCTCATGAAATCAGGCAAAAAACCAACCAAACAAAAACCAAACCAAAACCAAAACCAAATTCTTTTAAGATTTTTTTTCTTTTTTAACTTGCATGAAACTCTTCAGGCTAAAGAGGGAAAACAGGAACTAGACTGATCTTTGGACCTTCCTCTTAAAGGTCACCATGGACTTAGTAGCATTTACTAGCCTGCTACAACCTGTCAGAGTAAATCCACCCTGTGGATTACATTTATTGCCTTGGTGTTTAATATAAGTGCTAAGAAGCTTTATAACACTGGATAGGCCCTTGCTGATATTCTTAAATATCAAAATGCAGCATATCTATCATTCTGAAAAAAGAAAACAGCAGCTAACATGTTAAATGTTCTGACATGAATTCCTCTCTAGTCCTTTAAAACTCCAGTAAATAGAAAGAGTCTTAGCAACAACCCTGATGTAAACACAAATGTGTTTCCTGAAAAGCAGGAAGCAGCTTAACAATCATATCATATGACTAGCTAAATGCAGAAGAACTCTGCTGGGTTTTTTTCCAGGGCATTAAAGCAAATTTCCATGTGACTTTGTGGGACATGACTGTTGCTTGAGCTGCTATTACTGCAAAATCCTTTTACTTTGCAGCACGGGCACTTTACACATTTTGTCCTGCCTTGTGACATTCATCATCTTGCAGGAATCCATTTCAATTCAGCCTGTGCACGAGCAATGAGAGCATGAGAAAGCCTGAAGAAAGAACACTGAAGGCTCTGCAACCCCACATGGCCCCATCCTGTGAATGCGTGCAGCTGTTTGGAGGCAGCTGGATCTCACACAAGATCAGTGGGAGTATTTCATTTGCTGCTGCTGTCTGATGCCTCGTCAGTTCTGACTAACGGGAATGAAGAACCACATCACATTGAAGCCCATCACATTGGAGCACCGAAGAGCTGTCCAGTGGAAATAAACTGTCTTGGGTTTTTACCAGCTAGAAACATCAGACTAATCCAGACATGGCCTGGCAGCCAGATCTTCCTTAATCCATATCCCCTCTATCATAAGTGGTCATGCCATTCCCTAAAATGAAAATGTGGACCTCTTCTAGTATTTAGTGTTTTGCTTCCACACTTGGGAGCAAGAGATACCTTGAGAATGTAAGTCGTGTAAACTGATTGTTCAAAAGGCTGCCTGGAGCATGAATTTGCAAACTCGAGCTGGTGGTTTTTAGCTATTGTGACATTCTACTAATTTGCAGGTTAAATATATTCATTAATTTTTTTTAACAGCAAAAGTAAAGTTAAAATTGCAAAAGGCAGTGAACAAGGAACAGCAATGAAGGGAGTAAATCTGCAAAGGAAACCATAAGAAAGTTCTTCTCCTATTTTGTTCATGGTGGAATAAAAAAGCCATACTCAAAGTATTAAATTAACCATTGAAGCGAATAGGAAATAAAAAAAGACTACGAGTTATGAAGGTTAGAGGTCAGTATATATTATAGGTATGTGAGAATGAGGTATCTGAGAGAGCCAAATATAACAAGTGAGAATCCATTGTACAGAATTTACAGTGTGTTTGTATATTAATCTAATTATAGAATGAATCTCAGGGACTCAGTCAGATGAAGCACCTAGAGAGAAATTTTTAAAGACATTTAGATGCCCTAAATTTCCAGAAGGTGTTTAGTGGGGTTTTAAAATATGGGCAGAAGTAATCCATAACAGTTAAGCACATAGGAGGATTTTGAAACACCTAAGTGCCTTTAAAATCCCAGACCAAGTCTGTGGAAACTTCAGGAGAATAGGCAGGCTTCTGTGGACACAGGAGGTTATAATGGCACCTCCACCTCCTAAATCAGCTGAACTATTAAGTAACCACAAGCATGGATGAAAAGGATTTGAAGGTACATTTACATTCAGTGACCAACAAAGGTGTCTTCTTTCAGATTACCAGGAGTAAAACATGGAGAAGCTGCAAGTTGATTCAGGTCTGGCTGAAGTTATTTATGTAACTATAAAATTTGTACATGCAAATTTGTTGGGTAAACTGTTGCTCACCTCCATCAGGCACACAGCTTTACAGCCTTCTGCGTACTTCAGTTACTTTGTTTGTGTGGGAAACTGGCTGAAGTTTTGGCCTCTAAATGCTGTTTGACCGGCTGCTGCTCACAAACAGTAGACAAACTTTTCAAAGATTACAGACACTGGCAGTGCAATAGAGCTCTTCAGAAGGCATGTGGACTAAAAGTTCTGTAATACTCTCTCATTGCTTCCTTTTTCCCCTTACTGCCTACCTATGTCCATTTTTTCCTTCTTACTTTTATTCTCAAAATATAATTTCATTCAGATAATCAAATGGGTTTGACCTACTGCCTGGTTATGTGATTCAAGGCTTATCTCCACAAACAAACAGAAAGGAGCACAAAGGAACAGAGGCAGGTGGAGGAATCCAATAGCATACCCAAAGAAAAGGAGCCTCTGCCCTGGCTCCTCACAGTGAGGGTTCAGCCTGTGCTCTGGCGTGACACCCATCACCACGAGTCAATGGGAGAGGCTCCATGGATTGCTGTATAGAGAG
Organism: Oriolus oriolus; assembly: GCA_013400235.1. Classification (NCBI taxonomy): domain Eukaryota; kingdom Metazoa; phylum Chordata; class Aves; order Passeriformes; family Corvidae; genus Oriolus; species Oriolus oriolus. Next base: position 361,400 of record VXBT01008385.1, on the reverse strand, counting down.
GAGTTACTGCCTGCAGGGGTTGGGAATCTCTAGGGGGTGGAGGGGAAGAACACCTTTGGGACTGCACAAGACAACTTTTGGGATGTTTAGAGGAGGAATCAAAGGTGGGGTAAGAGGGGATAAAGATGGTTTGATATAGAAAAATAAAAGGGTATGGGGCTAAAGTGACCTGATTGGGTGTAAACAGGTTGTTGGTCAGTATGCTTGGAGGGCTACACCTTGCACCTGGTCTTCTCAGTCTGTCTTGTCCTAGTAAACTGTATTTTAATTATTTTTCTGGGCGAGAGTGGCATCTATATTCCTTGTATATGTGTGTGTGTGTGTATGGTGGCCTGAGTGCCAGCAATTAGAGGTGGGAGCCACGAGCCACAGGGGCCTGTGTTTCTGATGGAGCAACCGGAGAGACGAGAGCACACACATTATGTGGATCTGTAGGTCCATGTGTGGTCACTAGCAAACAGCAAGCCAGGGTAGGCGGGACAAGTTTTGGAGCAGCCATGAGTCCAGGAAAGATAGTGCAGAGACCAGAGGATCTCTGAGTAGGCCACTGGAGAGACAAGGGGGTCTAACTCACCTGCTGAGTAGGTGTGGTGAGTTCAGCTACTGGTAAGACCACAACTCTGGACTAGCTACCAGGGCAACTTGCTGGCCTGTTTGTATGTCTGTGTGAGGTAAGTGGGGATCCAGAGGTCAGCTACTGAACAGGCTGAGCGTCCTAAAGCCAGCTACTGAACAAGGGAGACGTAGTTCCTGTGAGTGTTTGTAGATCTGATTACCAGCAGCTAGATTGGAACTGTGGGCCTCTGGGATAACATTTCCACATGCCAGCAACTGGAAAGACTTGGGATCCAGGTGTTAACAACAGAATAAGATTAGTGTCTCAGACCAGCTATAGAGGGGTCCATATTGTATAGATGTATACAAACACATGTTTATTTTCCATTATTGGGCTTCTGTCCTCATCAGCCAGAGACGGGAACAGCATGAGGCCGTAAGTGCTGTTTGTGTGAGTGCTGTGTTTTTTGCCTGGGTCAGTCAGTGTGGCCAGCCGTGTCTGTATCTGTGTGTGTGTGAGCCTACTAGGAACACACACCCAGCCTTACCACCACCTGGATCTGGGAACCTGCTGCGTTTTGAAAACTGGCATACCAGCAACAGCCGAGTGGAAGGCAAGTGTGAACAGTAAATGGGAGGGTTTGCAAAGCGTGGGGAAAGCCAGGCCTGGAAGGCATAGTCAAGGACATATAGATTCAGGCAATGTCCAAGACAACCTCACTAATCAGGCTGCTGAATAATGACTTGTTCATGGATCTCTTCCAAAAATGCAGATTACACAGAGAAGGACTCTTATTTTGAGTCCTTCAGCAGAGAAAAAGGCACATAGTATCCAGTCCTCTGCTAATGGCTGCTTGCAAGGCCAACGTGCTGATCCTGATCCTCCAGCTGCTTCCCTGATGTCAGAAAGACATTTGACTCAGCCTAGCATGATGCATATGGGCTACTCAGAGGTCATTTGCAAGATGCTGCTAGCCCTGCTGAAAAACATTTATGGAAAGGTAAGGTTGGAGCTGAGAGCACAGGGTCTAGCTGACATTGGTCATGTCACAGCAGTGTAAGGGCAGACAGGCAGCAGGTGGCCTCACAATATACAGATTTTGGGACATTTGGAGGTAGTATATTGATTAGTGGGGGCTACCTTGGCCATGTTCAAGCTGTAGAGAGCACCTAAAGATTGTTCTCCAGAAGAGCCGCCCAGCTGGGCCACCTTTCAGCGAGTGGATAAGGAAGTTCTGTAACTCTGGCCTCGGGGCTGCTCTTGCACAACAGCAGAGACTTGGTCAGGCAGCACAGATGTGCATGGACAGATGAATGTCTCCACCAGGACTAAATACTGGAACAGGCTGTAGAGACAATGACATCCCATGGAAGAGTCACGCTGGCACGACAAGCAGGCATCCTCTACTTGGGAAACCATGCAGCAGTTACCCAAAGGGGTCATAAAGCAGATTCAGCAGCTCTGGGAAGTGGCTTCCTCTCCGGAGAAGAAAGAAAATCTCCTTTTTCATTAAAAATCAAGCCACTTCAAACCATGCATATCCCAGGGCAGCTCTGTATTGTGGCAACACGAGCTCCAGGAAAGTTTCTCCACAGACACTGCTTGCCCTCCCAGTTACAATTTTCAGGCAAGAGCTTGTCTTATTGGCAAAAAACCGAAGAACATCAGGAAAGAGCTGTGTGAAGAAGATGGCCTTTTGCAAGGCGTGGGCCACCCACTCCTTTGGATGCTGCCCCTTCACACAATCACAGAACCACAGGACCAGTTAGGTTAGAAAAGCCCTCTGAGATCATCGAATCCAACCCATGACTAAACACTACCATGTCGCCTAGACCATGGTCACATCCAGTCTTTCCTTAAACCTCCAGGGATTCACTGCCTCCTTGGGCAGCCTGTTCAAATGTCTCATCATTCTGTGAGGAAATTCCACCTAAGAAGAATTCTGCAGCGAAGGCTGCGATCAGCGCGCCCGTCGGGGCAGCGGGAGACGGAACAGGAGACGGAGCAGGCGACGGTGTCCGGCCGCCACACGGCGAGGGCTCCCGGGGGGTGAAGATGCCGGAGCCACGTTTGCTGAACTGGATTTGAGGTGAGCAGCAGATCACGGACAGGAGCTGCCGCTGGGGCAAGAGGACCCCTCAGGGACCCCCACTGCCGGCGGGGACGATGCGAGGGTTGGTGTCGCACAGCGGGCGGCGTGGCCCCCAGTCCCGAGGGCGGTGCCGGGCGGGGGCGGCCCCTGGGCGAGCGGCGGGGGGTGCGGGAGCCCATAAAGCACCGCCCGGTGGGACGGCGCCGCGCACAGCCAGGCTGGGCGGCGGGACAGCGGGCGCACGGCAGGGCCAGCGGCGGCGCAGCCATGAGGGAGATCGTGCACATCCAGGCGGGACAGTGTGGAAACCAGATCGGGACCAAGGTGAGCCTGAAGGGGAGCCGCCGCCTGCCCGCCGTTTGCGGAGCGTCTGAGCGCCCGGGGGTCGCCCCCGGTGGTTCCCCAGAGTTGTTGGACCCCCCCGGGGGCTGCTGGACCC
>VXBT01008385.1:322175-358167 GCA_013400235.1 Oriolus oriolus | reverse complement strand
GCGGTGCCCGCCCGGCTCCCGGGGCCGCGCCGGCAGGGAGGGGCGGCGGGCACGCCTGGAATCCGGCAGCTGCCGCCGCACCGCCGCCGCCCCCGGCCCGGGCGCTGGGCAGGGCCCCCGGTGCTCCGCAGGGAAGTTCCCTACCCATTTCTCGCTTTTCCTCCCTTAGTTTTGGGAAGTGATAAGTGATGAACATGGCATTGACCCAGCCGGAGGCTATGTCGGTGACTCAGCGCTGCAGCTGGAAAGGATCAATGTCTACTATAATGAATCATCTTGTAAGTGTGGGACGGGGAGAGGTGCGGGACAAGGGACTCCGTGGGAAGTGGCGCAGGAATCAGAAGACGACGGGCTCATAAAGCCATATTGCACATCTGGCCATACTCCTCACGTGCCACCAGTCCCCCAGCTGTGCCCAGTTCAACAGAAAATATTACCTACTTTTTTGCAAAGTGTTCAGATGTCTGGCTGCTATCTCCCCAGACACAGGGAAATGGCACGAGGGGCTATCCTTAGAGTCTGGAGGTGATTTGTTTATTATTTAACATTGCGGTAGGCGTTTGCTCTTCTAATATGTGATCACCAATGCATCTGTTCAATTACTCCAAATTAACCTGTTGGTTGTATGAGCTCGCGTCTGTAGTACTCCGTCTTTTATTCTCATGAATGAGAGGGTTGGGCCACAGGTAATAGAGAACTGAACAGGGATTCATTAATAAGATGCCAAAAGGCATCCGAGTCCTCTGAGTCCGTCTGCTGTTGAAAGGCGTTAGCAGTGTAAATTGGGGATCTGAGTCCTTTGGTCTGCTGACACAAACCTGCGAGTGTGAGTGTTTCATCTTTTGTCCAGCTGGGGTTAATTCATGTTATTTACCTGTGTTTCCTTGGACAAATTCAACTTGACACAGATTGTTTATTTTGTGCTTTGTGGTAGATCTGCTGACTACTACTGTTTGCCATGTACACCAAGTAGCTCTTTCAGTGGAGGAGAACCTTTCAAGCATAAAAGCTTGTGGAGATGTATTAGGATAACTTGAACAAGAGCACTTCAGTCACCCTGATATGCACAGAAAAGATGACCTTCTTTCTTATAAAGAACAAGTAAACCATTTTTTCTAATCAGAAACTCCCTCACATCTACTGCTAATAAAGAGCTTACAAAATGTATATCTGTAGAACCCAAATGATCAGGTCTGTTTTTCATGCTGAACTGATTTGTTCCTGTGGAGCTGGGTTTTCCATCACCATGACTTTCTGCGTAGGAAGTAGTTATATATGTATGAACTATATATTAGACTAACAGTATGAGATGTAATAGATTTGTGTATTAAAAGCTATAACTGTGTTAGCTTATTTCTGAACATTAAGGGCATGCTTGCTTTTTATTGTAGCCCACAAATTTGTACCAAGAGCAGTCTTACTGGACTTGGAGCCGGGAACCATGGATAGTGTGCGGTCTGGTCTTTTTGGTCAGCTCTTTCGGCCTGATAATTTCATCTTTGGTATGTGGATGTTTCTTTCTAAAAACAAAGCTCTTCAACAGCTGTTTGATTACCACGTGAATGCTCAAAAGGCATTCAATCTCCCTGTTCCAAAGTGATCCTACTGAGAAATTCTAATAGCTAACAATGGAATTGCAATTATCTGTCATCCAGTCAAAAGATCCTGTTAACAGAAAAAGTCATTCTTCTGTTGATCATCCCTTCAGTCAGCAAACTGCTGAAACTTTCCTATGGTATTCAGATAAAGTACATTTGCTTTCCACATATATGAACTCCAGAGAAATGCTGAGGCCAGTTCTTCACAACAAAATGCACAGAAATTTGCAGAAAATGGAGGGGGGAGGGAAAACTTCAACCACAAACCAACCAGATTACTTTTCACTTGAATTCACATTAAACGCTTGAGCACTAAATTGTTTTTAGGCTGTGTAATTAAACTTTTTCAGCAGATCTTGCAGTATAGCAACAGTGGAAGAACATCAGCTGTAATATGGAAAACACACATGTAGACATGTAGACAGTTACTGGGTTATTTTCTAGCATAATGAGGAGCAGTCTGGGAGTATGTGGAGACATTCTGGTTTTGCAGTGTTCTTGCAGAGGGTTGTTTTTGCTTTTACTGCTTTACTTTGGACTTCTGTAGTACTTTCCATCTAAGCTTAAAAATGCATACTACGTTTTCAGAGCATCCTTGTGAAGTACAGAAGCATTATCTGTCCCTTTGCTCTAAAGGAGAAACAGCATGTGGAAGTTAAGCGAGCCACTTGCTGGAACAGGAAGTCTGAATGAAAGCTACCATGAGAACTTTCATGTTCTTTTAGTTTCCAAGTCTGCACTAGCCACAAACACATTTCCTCCTGACAAGGCAAGCTTAGGCTGGAACTTACTTTGGTATGTTGTGTTAACATAAGGAAGGAGCAATGCCAGGGACAGACAGAGGAAAGATAAACATAATTTGGGTGGTATAAAACAAACTTAAGTCTGGGTTGCTGGGGTTGGAGTCAGAGTAAAAAAGCCATACAGAACTCTTTAACTCTTTGACTGAAAGCTTTCATGCTATCCATGTTGCTCTCCTGTAAATTCCCTGGCAGTGATGTTAAGGATCTCTTCCAAAGGAGCTGTAGGTTACAACAGGTAGAAGTAAGCTTAGGGAGAAAAGCCATGGACACAGGCAGCTTTATGAAGTCTGTTTCTGTATTCAAGTTTTTCCTTTCATTCCCTTTCACCTGCATGAACCACGCAAGCCCTCTGAACGTGAATTCACCTGACCTATGGAAATATCTGAACTGCAGCTTTACAGTTTGGCACACCACCAGTAAAACCAGAGCAAAATCAATTCAGAATGTCTTCAACAATAGTCCAGTTTGCTATACTCCCTTTCTGCCGAGATAACAATGAACCAACAGCATGTGATCAACTTGTATCTGACAGAGGCCCCTGCCAGCATCAGGCACTGTCCTCCCAACCTGCTGAATAATGTAGAATGGCTGAGCGCTGAAGTAATGATCTTCTGTGTCAAAAGCCAACAAAGCATTTTGTTTTCTCTTTTAAAAATCTGGCCTGGGCCCACAAAGGATTTTGTGGCAGAAGCTGGCAGTCCCATACTTGTTGTACCCCAGGCTGTGTGGGCTCATTCTGATGAGGATGTTTTCCACCTCTGCTTGTGTAAACCTGGATGTGCCCATGTCCCCACAGCAAGTAACCACAGACCATCAACCAGGATTTCATGCAGGTATATTGAATACATGGTCACACGCTCCAGATACAGGAGTTTTATATCAAACCAGCAAGAGATTTGAGATGGACACAAAATAATCCTTATACTTTAATGTGTGTATTGACAAGATAGTGATTTAAAAGGTGAAGAACTGCAAGTGGAATGATCTTGCTGTATGAGAGCAGCAGGCCTCCTGGCCTTCTGATAACACACAATTGCCCACCAGGAGCTGCTCTGAACTCTGGTGTGTCTCCTCCTGTTAACCAGCTTTCATTTGTACATTTTTGCATTTGTCGTTCTTTTCTTGTGTACACTCTTGCTAGATTTGCTACAGAGATACCACTCCAGTTTAATTTGTATGAACAGATGGGGGCAACCACAAAATAGCTGTCTGGGAGTCAAAGGCAAGTTCTGCAGCAGGGCTGCTCACACCAGGCTTCTAAGTGTTAATATGCAAGCTACTGACCTCTTTTACCAGGTTTATCTTATATTATGAGCCGTGAAGAGAGTAGAGGAGTGAAAGAAGATTGTAGGAAACAATGTGCCATTTTAGGGATTACAAAATAAATTCACCGTTCGACAAATGGCTTCTCTGCATGTGTAGCTCAACCTGAACATGTGTGATAACCCTACAGTGTGCTGGAGAAAGAAGTAGGGATAGAAGGATCTGGAGGTGCCAGGAGTGCAGATAAGTTGTGGGGTTGCTTTGTGTAGGCTTCTTTACATCCTGGCAGATGACAGAGGCAGGATGCTGGGGATGGGCTTCCAGGATTGGCAAAAGATTTGCCAGGTCCCGAGTTTTGCAGGCGCAGGCTCATTTTCCACCTAGAGAGTTTAGTCCTGGTGAAATTTGATCATTTTCATGTGTTTGCCTTAGATTTTCAGAGGCCAGGTGGGTAGGTACCTGGTAAGTGGAGGGCATCTGGTAGAGTTTCACAGGATCGTGATTTCCAGGTTTGTGGCAGCATTGTCAGAGCCATGGCACCTCCAGACTGCACAGTATTGTCATGGGGTAGGAAGTCTGGAGCTTCCAGGGCCTGTTGTACATGTTCTGTGTTGAGGCAGTATTACAGTGCCATAGAGCCAGTGGTTCTGGAAATACAAGGTAACTGAGTGTAGAAGCAGGAAACCTCCAATGAAAACGCTGGAGACCCTGGGCGCTTGGCTGACTAGTGGAAGAAGTGTAGTGCTGCCACAGGAGTAGCTGACAGTTGTCCTAAAACCAGAATTTATGTCCACTAGGAGATAAATGCCTTCTGCATTTTGGAGTAATGTCTGCTTTTTTGTGTGCATCCTGAAGTGCTTCCCTATCTGTAGTAGGGGATCTGATAAAGCAGACTGCAGGTGCTCACAAAGATATTTAATTCTGGAAGGATATGACTTTGTGCTTTGCCCAGCTGGACAGGAAGTGCTGAGCTCTGTAAGCTCAAAGAGAGAAAAATATAGCAACATACAGAACAATGCATTAACTAACCAAATACACCACGAGGAAACTGAGCATTTGTGCAGCGAAAAAAAAAGTGCATAGTATTTCAAAAATGTCCCAGCCAGCAGTTTCCCTGGTTCATATGTTTGGCACCGGCACAGTGCCCTGGGAATTGAAATCAGACATGGTAATAGGAAGGGAGGGGAAGGTCTTGGGGAACAACACAGAATTTGCCAGCTCTGTACTTAATTCTGAAACTATTGCTCTGTCTGAATACCACTCACAGGAGTACCCTAAGTGAGTTCAGTGGCACAGTGTATGTATGCAGTAGTCACTTTGAGGAACAGGACTACTAAAAAACTGATTCCCCAATTTAATCCTCCTTGTTACCTAAGCAATAACAAAAGAGTGACATAGCAAATTATCCACGCTGTTTATCTTAATAAACTGAGCGGCACATAAAACAAAAATGGAAGCCTTAGGGAGAAAAGAAAGAGCTCATCACTTTTCTGAAATATCAGTAATCCAATTTTGCATATCCTGAAGAATAGTGAGTTTGTAAGGAAATCAGTAAAACCTAAAAGGTACTTAACTTCCAAGTTTTTGAAATAATGTCCCTGAAGCTTCTGTTGATCACTGTTTTCATTCAGGCTAGGCAACCATGAATTTAAAAAGCTATAGTTCCTGATAAAGCAAGTTAAATAGGAATCTGAAGCCCAGCTTTTTCTTGAATGACAATGTTTTCTCTTTCACTCACAAGGACAGTCCAAGAACCTCTCATTTTCATTGAGATATATGTATCTGTGATTTAGCTTTGCATGCATCATGGTCCTTACAGACAGAAAGTATTCAAACATTAAACAGTCATCTTGTGTTTACAGAATCATCAGGATTGGGAGTATGAAAGTTTTCAAAGCAAGGAGTTAAGGCCATCTTTTGGTCAACGGAAGGTAAAATGAAAAAACAAAAAAAACAAAAGAAAAAACAAAAAAACCACCCAAAGGCAATAATGAAAACTGCCAGAGACTATATAAAAAGTTTATTTTGATACTTCCAGAGATATTTGTAAGCAAAACTGAAGAGCACAGTTATCTACCTGACAGATTTATAGCGGGTTTTGTTACAGATGTGAGTCCATTTAGCATGCTGATATCAAACCTTGCCAATAATTTTGTATGTTTTCTTTCCCTGTTATATCTTATTTTAGGACAAACTGGTGCAGGAAACAATTGGGCTAAAGGACACTATACAGAAGGGGCAGAGTTGGTTGACTCTGTACTTGACGTAGTAAGAAAAGAGAGTGAACACTGCGATTGCTTGCAAGGATTTCAGCTCACTCACTCCCTCGGAGGAGGGACAGGGTCTGGCATGGGAACCCTGCTCATCAGCAAGATACGAGAGGAATATCCAGATAGGATAATGAATACCTTTAGTGTCATGCCTTCTCCTAAGGTTTCTGACACAGTGGTGGAGCCCTATAACGCGACGCTTTCGGTCCACCAGCTGGTTGAAAACACGGATGAAACCTACTGCATCGACAATGAAGCTCTGTATGACATTTGCTTCCGCACCCTGAAGCTCACCACTCCCACGTACGGTGATTTAAACCACTTGGTCTCTGCCACCATGAGCGGGGTAACCACATCCCTGCGTTTTCCAGGCCAACTCAATGCTGACCTCCGGAAGCTGGCGGTAAATATGGTCCCCTTCCCGCGCCTTCACTTTTTCATGCCAGGCTTTGCTCCTTTGACGGCGCGGGGCAGCCAACAATACCGAGCCCTCACTGTTCCAGAGCTCACCCAGCAGATGTTCGATGCCAAAAACATGATGGCAGCCTGCGACCCAAGGCACGGCCGGTATCTGACAGTGGCCACCGTCTTCCGCGGCCCCATGTCCATGAAGGAGGTTGACGAGCAGATGTTGGCCATCCAGAACAAAAACAGCAGCTACTTCGTGGAGTGGATCCCAAACAATGTCAAGGTGGCAGTGTGTGACATACCTCCCCGCGGCCTCAAGATGGCCTCCACCTTCATTGGCAACAGCACTGCCATCCAAGAGCTCTTCAAAAGGATCTCGGAGCAGTTTTCTGCCATGTTCAGGAGAAAGGCCTTCCTCCACTGGTTCACAGGAGAGGGAATGGATGAAATGGAATTTACAGAAGCAGAAAGCAACATGAATGACCTGGTTTCAGAGTATCAGCAATACCAGGAAGCAACAGCAAATGATGGAGAGGAAGCATTTGAAGATGATGAAGAAGAGATCAATGAATAAAAAAATTAGGTGCGCGATTTTTCCAGGCCAAATTCTCAAATCTGGATTTCTGATAATTCGGCTTGTAAATCCATGCTTACATTTAAAAAAAAAAAAGAAAAAAGGGAGCATGAATTTCAGATGTTAGAAGTGCTCTTCAGAGTCCATTTGGATCACTGAGAACATTCAGCATTTCTGGAAATCGGGCCATTTCTATTCATGAGACAAATGTAAGGCATTCAGTTAAGACTTTGGCCTAAGAGTCTGAACATGGAGATTGCTAGTTTGGGATCTTTTTTCTTTAGGGTTGTCATCTGCAAAGCTGTAGAAGAGAAGATGTAAAATAGGCATGAAAATCTACAAATTAGAGCTGCTCTATTTTCATCCAATTATGAGTAAGAAAATCTTGTGAGCTTGAAGTATTCATTCTGTACCAAATGTACAATACTGAACTGCCAGAAACAAAATTTATTCATAATAAAAGAAAAAGTTTTTAGATATTCTGTACAGTAACTGTTAACAGTGATATTTGATTCCAGTCCTCTAAAAATAAAATAAAAATGAATAGCATCCTCTCCAGCAGAAGTGTTCTGGGCAGTCAATGCTGCATAAATATCCAGTGAGCTGCAGGCTAGAGGCTGGATTTGTGTGATGTGACTTCAGCACTTGCTGCTGCTGAGTAATCACAGGTGATATATATGAAATCCCTCCATTTCTGATGAGTTCTTAATGAATCCCTGGGGTTTAAAGTGGCACCCCAATATCTTGCTGGTGCCCTGTCTTCCTGGATACCACCAGATGTGGATGCTATTCCTAACTCTATTTCACCCAGCCCATGTAGCTGAAACTCAGGTGTTCCACAGATCATGGTGGGAGAGGGGGCATAGGCTGTGTGCCAACAGATCTCACTACCTGGGTTTGTAAGTTCACTGCACCTATAGGTGCTGTGCATGTCTTGCTACCAAGAGAGGTTAAAACAGCTGGATGGGTAAAGGTTAAAGTACAAGAGCAGTTACCTACAACACTCAAAACAGTTGGCAAAATGAAAGATGAACAATGGGTTTACCTGCCCCCACTAAAGCCAAGCCAGAAAGGTCCCTGCCTAAGCCAGCTGACAAAGTGACTGCTGGGCATTCGCTCTCTGTGCATGCTTTATGTTTCTGCTCGTATCAATTAAACAGCCCTTCTCCATTAGAGAGCCTCGACCAGAGAACACTCTGTCTACTTGGAGTCTCTTATTTAGGCCAGTTTCTAGGCAACAAAGCAAGCAAACAAAGGAGAAAACCTCTGGAAAGCCAAACTTTAAATGTTTCAAGAACTCTTGCTTTTTCTTCTTGGTCTCAGAAACACTTTCCAAGCAAAAGCGTTGCTCAATACTTAAAAAGGCACTTTACAAACCGTGAAATTTCCAAAGGTCCACTGTTCCTGACAAGACGATGCTTTGCTAGTTTGGGATTCAGGGAACGAGACAGTACTTTAGGAAGTATATGAACCAGGCAACTTTTAATCACATAACCTGAAGCCGTCTGCCCAATTCTGTTCTACATGGAAATGGAACTAAACTAGCTTTAATCAAGTGCAAGTTTTTCACAGAAAGTGCTTCAGAGGTTGAGCCAGTTGCTGGAACATGCCAACCAGACTGGCTTTGGCACAGAGGCAGAGCTTGGGAGGGCCTGGCTGGTTGTCTTTAGTAGGATCATAGAGGAGTCAGCAAATTCACAGGGGCCATGTTCTTTGCAATGTCTACTGAGGTCTAAAGGATTTATGAATAGCCATAGAGCCCCTTTAAATATGCATTTTATAAAGGTGAGTTATGGCTATGTATTAATCACAGCATGAGATAAAAGTTATAACACAATATGTATTAAAGAGAAATTACCATGCAGTACAATACAAAGCAAAATCCATTGGGAATAAAACCATTAAACCTCAAAGTTTCGTTGATTTTTGTAAATGGTTGACTATTTGCTTTGAAAGGGAGGAGAGTGCCTTACAGGCTCAGAACCTGCCATCACACAGCTGTGGCAGGGGCTTTCCAATTAAAGCACTAGCATAGTTTCTGCTGTATGAAAGAGAATTAACCATCTTACCGTGCGTGAAACTGCATTTTGTTGTAACACAGATTTCATAACTAGGTCCAAGTCATAAATTCTGGTATTACTGTGGAAAAAAAAAAAGTTAATACTTTAAAAATGCCAGAAATCTTGGCATTGCCAAATAATGGAGTTATTCACTTGGTGAACCAGCCTGTTCCTTATTGCATTTCATACACTTGACTCAAAATGCAGAATGTAGATTATGAGCCTGTGGAATCCAGACCTCACAATGATCCTGCTTTGACTCACCCGTTCTTTCACTTGTGTTTACTTGCAACTGTTTGATGTGAATTTCTAGAATGTGTGGAGGTGGAAAAGGCAACCTAACGTCCTCTTCGTAAAAAAGACAGCTCTTCCATTTGATCCTAGGGGGAAAAACTCCCTCCCACCACAATGAACCCAGGAACCTGCAGTAGGGGGATCATCAGAGGACCAGCTTGTGCGTAAGCAGTAACAGAGCCACGGGAAGCACAAACGCTTCCTGTTCCTCTGCAGTAAATCAACTCTAATAATCTTCCTTTCCTGAGATACAACTGAAAATTGTTTTAGCAGCAAGTTCAGTGAGCAATTCCTTCAGTTGCACTTCCTTTCAAAAAACTTCCAGCCTTTTTCTTGGAAGCTTCTCTCTTTCCAATCTCCATTTTGAGTCCCACCTGGGATTTGTTCCTCTTCTCAAATTCCTCACCTGTGTGTTTTTCATTTCCCCTCTAGTTTTTCAGCCTAGTCTCTGGCACCTTTTATTTCTGTGCCTGGCCCACCATCTTTTTTTTTTAACTGCTTTGCACCTGGCCACAGAGCAATATCGAGCAGCAGGCTGCCAGGACAAGCCAGACCCCAGGCAGCCTAGAAGTGCAGCTCCCGGTACTGCCCCGACACCAACACCTTTATCAATGTCAGGATGAGAAGAAATGGCAACCTACACCACCGACACCACTTGAAAACCGGGAGTGGGCGAGGTGCTGCCTGGGAAGACGGCGTGGCATCAGGACAGAAACTGGAATCTAAGCCGGTGGGCCAGCTCCTTTGCACGGTCACTCTGGCCAAAGGCAGCAAGGAATCGGGCAGGCCCTCAGCTCACAGTCAGGAGAGGCCTTGCACGTGCCACCTTAAGCAAACCACCTCAGGCTCTTGCTTTCTCTGCACCCCACGATTACTGCGCAGATTACTGCTCTCCCTTCCTTCTCTCGCACTTGTATCCCCTTAGCAAAAGGTGTTCACCCTTTGGGAACAGAGTCAGGTTGGGAAAGAGGGTCTAGACCTGCTCCTTCTCCTGGTGCTGGGAGGAGCAGGGAACTCAACAGCTCCCTCAGTGCTGCACAAACCCGGGGTAGCTGAAGCAGCACTGCTCAGCGTGCTTGCAACAAAAATTAACCTGGCATTATTGGCAGCCACAGCACAGACTAAACCTGATTTTCTTGATTTATGTTCAACCACCTGACATCCTAAATTTGGGAGCTGAAGGAGGTTAGCAGTCCTCTTCAAAGAAGCAGGTTACCTAAACAGCTTTTTTTGTTGTTGTTTTTCTGTATCTTGTTTTGATTCCAAAATCCCAATACTGTCAAATTCTGCCATTTTTGGCACAAAATACTAAGACCTACTGATGTTAGGCTAAGCAAGCAAGTTAATGCTCTGAAACAGAGGCAAAGGTAAAGAAGAGGTAAGGCCATTATACACCTATTAATTGCAGGCTGCAACGGAACAAGAGTGGCATTTGTAAGTAGACACTAACAAGGAGTAAGAGAAATCACCTCCTGGAGATAATTCTTCCAGAGTCTGGTAGTGCCATTGTGAAGAGTCAGGTTAAGGGTTTTGGGGGCTGGGTGGTTGATTTTTCTGCTGGTTTTATTTAGCAAGGAATGAAGAAATGCAGAACTCTGACCTTTACTGTATAAGCACAGCTAGTCCTCAGCACTGGCTACAAACTGAATACCCCAGACAAGAAGAGTTCAGCTAAACTGGGGGGTCAGAAAAGAACAAATGAGGCATTAATGCAGAAAACATGTAAGAGACAACCCTAGAGCACAAGCACAGAAATCAGTCACTTTTTATCATGTGTGTGAGACTTGAGTTTAATAGAATTTTACTATTGCAATAAATCACTGTAAACTTTGACTCCAATAATTAAGGAAACAAAGTTGTTTCTCCAGGCTGCTTTCCTGTTTATCATTCATTCTTCAACAAACTCAGTAACAGAAGTATTTAACAACTAAAAATGCCCAGTAAATATACCCCAAATAGCTGTATTTGCTCTGTTTCCCTCATTCCTCTTCACTGTAAAGCCAGGTAACATCACAGATGGAAACAAGTTCTATCAAGAAGCAAAAGAAAATCCAAAATAGTAATTTCCATAAATAATTTAACTCAAATAACTTTAGAACCAAGGGTCTAAACTTTCAGACAAACTTTTTCCTTTGTTATCCTACTGCTTTCCAGTATGTTGCAACATACAGATGGAATCAGTCACTAGTTATCCTTTTAACCTGCCCTCTGACTCATCACCCTTAAAAGATTTTTGGTCCAGCAGAGAAGATTGGTTCATTTTCCTTTCCCACTTAACCAATGCTCCACCCTCCAACCATGCTTCCCTGTCTTCTGCTGGGATGGGCAGACAGGCCACTCATTTTTGAACAGCTGAATCTCCAACTAATGAATGCTTAGCATGCAGCAGACAACCAGAAGCAGATTACTAAGACAACTGTATTCAACTAAGCAGGGGAAAAACCCCATCGCTTTAGAATAAGCAAATGAGTGTGAAACTGACAATCTGATTTATCACCTTCGGTTTTGGTTGCTGCTTTTGGTATTTGTGAGCACAACACTGTTAACTCTGTTTTAACAGTTTTGTATTGTTCTGAATTCTATACCAATAAACCAGCAAAAAAAGGGTAAGCTTAGTTCAGAAAAGTACTGTTTTTATTGACTCAAACTGTATTTACACAACACATTCATATGTTCAATATTTTACAGAACTCTGTAAAAAACTGACTGGTAGAACTGCAGGAGCCAAACAGTTTCAGACTTAATTTAAGACACTGAACCATGAGTACATTTTAAGATATTTAAGCAAGTGTCCAGTTTCACTATCAACTTACATGGCAGTTCTCTGTAGACAAACTCTAAACTCAAAATGATGTGAAGGGTCAGATGAAAGAGCTGATAGTTTTGCAAAGCTAGTACTTTGTATGACCAGACTTTCACATTTGACAATGCGTTTTGTATGATTTTTTGTTTTTGGAAACAGGTCACATACAGGTATAGTTCAGATAAATAATCAAAAAACCCTTTGATTTTTGTAAGCTTACAGACATTTGGAAAAAAAAAAGAAAAAAGACCAGTGCCACAAAGTTTGTGCATGAATCTGAACTGTTTCAAAGCTTGAGAGGCTCAGTTGTGGCGTTCCACTGCAGCTCAAATCCCATGTATGCTTCTCCAGCTGACAAACGAAAGATGATCACCTTTTACCAGTGAACTGAGGATCTCACACACATACATCGGAAGCAGAACATCCTTATCTCATCCCAAGAGATCACTCTTCCACCCATCCCTAATACAGTTCGGTTGAATAAATATTTTTTGTTTTGAAGTACAAACCAGGTGAGTTTCTCTTCCAGAGTGCAAGTCAACATGGGCACACACTTCACAGTTAAAATGGCATCCCTCCTCTGATCTGCCTAGCGACCTGTTCATCTATTGTCTCCTCTTTTTCTTTTTCACGCTCTTTGTTCCAGTCTTTAAGGCCTTCTGGTAGTGAAGTATCCTCATCCAAACTTCCTGTACCTTCCACAAATTCTTCGTAGGTAGACTTTTCTGCAAATGGTCTTGGGCCAAGCAAGTCGAGCATGTCGCTTTTATCAAGCACTTCCTTCTCCAGTAGTCGCAGGGCAACCTGGAACAGCACAAGTTATGTCACACATATAAAATACCTTGGCTGGCTGTCCTGTTTGGAAGAGTTTGTTAAGGCAGTTAATTTGGCACTGACTAATTTTGACAGAAAAACCAGGTCGTTCAGAGTTCACCAGATACGGGATTTTTCTCCACCTTGAGCATTTAGGGAGCAAAAATACAATTTTATTTTTAATCCTGCCTTTAAGATTAGGCAAAGCGCCCTCACTGTGGGTCACTACTGCTTTTATTGTTGCTTTGGAAGAGCAGCTTTTTACTGCTGCCAAAAGGCTCCTGATGCAAGACACTGGGCTATAGACAAAAACATGTGCTCCCTTCCAGTCAATGGGGATGGCTCAGTCAGGCTGCTGTTGTGTTACAAGCTGAAGAGCACCATGAAATACCAATGTGTGAATACTGTACCAGGGTAGTTTGCAGCCTCGGGTGAGTGAGCTCTTTGTTCAGCACAAACCACATTCAGTGATCTCTTTTGGGATGCTGACCTGCTACAGCAGGATTTATGGCTTGTCAGCCTATTGGATGCCTATCCTAGCAAATGATCCTTTTGCTGTATCAGGGTTTGTGGCATGAAGAAAGAGAATATGCACAAGCTGAATCTCGCCTGCAGCGAGGCAGATCACAAGCAGCCAAGGGACAAGAACAGAAGAAGATAAACATATTTGTATTAACGTTCAAAAGGAATTCAGAGAAAGGAAGTTGTATGGGACTTCCCTGCTTACAAGAGCTTCTTTTAGCCCACAAAATTTGAATCCTGGTATTTCATCTTTGGGTTTTTAGGGTTTTTATTTGCCTATCACATCTACTAAACCCTACGTTAGTAGGCAGACTCTTCCCTTCCAACTTTCCAAATGAGTATTGACCACATAAGCAGGGAGGGATGTTAAATCATGCTTGTGAGATGTTCAGAGGTGTTGCAACACAAAAGGAGGTTTTTAAGTCTTGTGACACATTCTCAAGATTACATCGAATGGGTTTTGAGCAAACTTCTTCATATACTTATATAGTCACTATTTTAAATCTAATTCAGTTCAATTCAGATTTTGGCTTACCAGCTGGAACTTAGTGGCTAAAAATACTGTAATGCTCACCTTCTCCACTTCTGCTTTCTTCTCAGTCAGAAGTTTTAATGTCCTTTCATAGGCAATGTTAATTAGCGACCGCACTTCTTCGTCTATCAACCTGGCAGTTGCCTCGCTGTAAGGTTTCTCTAAGACCATGTCTCCTTGACGAGGGAGATCAAAGGAAATCTGCCCCACTTTTTCATTCATACCAAACTGAACAATCTGAAGGGGAAAAAAAAAAAAAATCAAATAAACAAAGGAGTGACAGCAAGATTTTTAGGGTATGCTGATGTAATATAGGGACAACAAAAAGGAAAGGAAGAAGTCATTTTGTTATAACCTAATCTTTTTCTATAACATCAAGCCTTCCCTGAAACTCAAGTCTACCTAAGTTAACATACATGTGTTGACTTTCATTTATTTCTTTTCATTGATTAAAGTGAAGGACACTAATAAGAGCAGTTCAAAGTGGTTACTAGTGGTATGCATAGTGCTTTGCTGTTTAAATACTAAGATATTACACAAAAATCTCTTCAGCCTTCCTTAAACAGTAAAATTCTTCTCCTTTACCAGAAGTATAAGTGTTTTGCCAATTCAAAATACTTCTAAAGTTTAGCATATTCTACTCACCCATAAAGATAAGCTGACTTAAATACTGAAGTAGAGGGTCTTGAAGATTTTTTTTCCATTAAGTACAAAAATCATATGCTATTCCTCATCCCAAAACACTCCTCTACAAATGTGAAAACAATTCTTATCTTGCTTGACTCAGTACTGAATACTGACTTGTCCAGTTGCCAAATATGGATGTTTTAAGTTGCATTTTGCTCCAGCAGAGGCAGAAGCAAGTTCAAACAGCTATTTATTTATTCACTCCATGGCTACTATCAATTTGATGGATACTAAAGCAGCACTTCTCAGTCTAGCAAGATCCACATAGGTATGACAACAAATATTCAGAATTCAAAGAGATCTCACCATTAGAACCAAACATTTTAACCTGCTTCTTCAAGACAAGTTTGATAATTTTTTTTGGTTAACGTGTACAAAAGTCTATTACTAGACTTATTTTTTAAATTTAAAATTGAACAAGAGTCACTGAAGATTCCATAGAATTAACAGGATTTCATTATACATTTAATTCCAGAACTGAGGCTACAAGAAGCACACCTGAGACCAGGAAATAGGTGGGGTTTGGGGTTAAGTGTGCAGGGTAAGATAAGTATACTCCAAAATGTCTCTTGCTCACCTTGTGAGTGTCTTATGAGATAACATCTTTTGTGCTGATGCAGGAAATGTAGTAACACACCTGTGCGTAGCACACAGCTACACTTAGGTGAGTCACTGCATTGATAAGATTTTAAATTACTCATCTACATTAGTTAATATGATATAAACACAAACTGATGTCTTAATTCCCACAGCCTTAACCGACATCAAATAGTGCTTTAATACAAAGTTGTCTGGATTTCAGGTGTGAATCCAAATTGAATCTTCACACTGGGCAATTGTAAATGTAGGATGATATGATCAAATCTGAGCACTACATTCCATTTTCAAATAAGTATACAATTTCCACATGTAATTGAATCCAACTGCAACATGCATGCTCCTGTGGGCAGATGTAGGGCACTAATCAAAGCCTAATGCATGGACTGCTGTTGCGAGACTGAAATAAAATACTTGAGTCATCAGTGTCTCTAAACAACACCACGATGTTTATTCATGCATTTTCTGAAACCAGGCTTTTGAGGGGTGTACCTGATGAAATTGCACCATATCAAAATATTAGTTAGGCAGGAGATAAAGAAAACAGTAAAGGAAAGAAAACCATCTCACTGAAGCCCATACCTGAGCATATGCACTCTGGGTCACCTTCTTCAAGTCATCTTGGGCACCAGTTGTAATTCTTCCAAAGAAGATTTGCTCAGACACCCGTCCTCCCAGAGTCATGCACATTCTGTCCAGTAGCTGCTCTTTGGTATACAGATACTGCTCTTTGGGCAAATACTGAGCGTAACCCAGTCCTTTACCACGTGGAATAATAGATACCTATAATCAAAATTAACAGAGTGCTACAACTAAACAGTGTTAAAAACCATAAAATATTATTCAGTTTGACTTACTTTTTAATACCACAACCTACACCATACTCACCCTTGAGGTTTAATTCAGACATTATTTCCGTTTACAGTTTTGCCCCCATTGTGTTTTATCCTTAAAAGCCCTGGCTAGCTCTAAACTGGGATAACAACTACTAGAATATCTGGAAAAGAAAGGTAAGACCACTGTCATAGCTTCTCTAAAACTGCATGATATTTTAAAAATACCATTTCAATTAAAATCCACAATTCCTCGAGAGTTATGTATTGGGTATTACGTACTCTGTAACAGACATAGCATTTTTCCATCTCTAGCATTCTGGACAGTTTAAGGAGTTTCCACATTTACTAATGATCTTTCTTCCAGCAATAAATTGTACAAGATTAATTTTAAGCTTGAGATGAGATTAAAAACACAGCTATGCAAAACCATGAATGTTAAACTAAGTATGGGAGATTGGGTGCTTTTTCCTTTATGCTCAACTTGTCAAGCTGTGAACACAAAAGAAAGTAAATTGATACTAAAATTTACATTTTTTATAGTTATATTCCTGAAGTATACCTGTGCAACTTGGTAAGACTAACTTAAACCATTGATCTGTACTGCAAGCCTCAGAGAAAAAGCAGCTATCAAGGCAGGCAGACTCATGGGAAGATCAAGTCTCACTTTCAAAGGACATTTATACTACAAACTATGTAACAGCTAAGCCAGAAAACAGTTACAAAAGTTACAAGAAATGAACCAAAATGTACTCTAAAATTGACACACACTGCTTTTTTTAAGATTACATATTTTAATATCTTCTTAACACTAGGGAGGAAAAGAAACCAGGGAAGAAAAAGATGTTGTCCACACTACTGTTAAAATTACAAGTTCAAATTAGCCTTCTTACCTTTAACAGTGGGTCAGCATGTTCCAAAAACCATCCTGCAACTGCATGCCCTGCCTCGTGATATGCTACTGTCTTTTTCTCCTCTGGCTGGAGTACTTGAGTTTTCTTTTCCAAACCTTTGTAAAATAAATTTGGTTAAGTTTCAGACACGCTTTTCTCCTCTGAAATCCTTTACCTCATTTGGAAAGACGGTGAGCAATACTTAGAGGCCATGCATATGATCCACTAAAAATGTTTTTTTAAAAAAAAAAACCAAACCCAAACTTGCAAGTTTTAGAAATTTGCATCTTCCAGGTTTCACTGTAACCTTGTCCTTCATTGGACTTTCTAGTTTCAAAGTAAGTTCTTAAAAATATTCAAATATTTAAATAAAACATTTGCACTTCAAAAATATTTTCTAGACTCTTTCAGGCCAGCAGCAGTTAAAAGCATCCCTAAATCCAGACAGCTTTTCCTCTTGCCGGTTTGAAGAAATTAGAGAAGTGCCCTGATGAAATTTCTTTTTGTACGCCTTCCTCTATTACAGAAGTCAGCAATATAGACAGGATACTTCTTTTCTAAATCTCAAATATGTTTAGGAGAGGAAAAGAAACAGCCCTGAAGAGCAGGACAAAGATTCAAAGCATGGCTTCCTCTGCATATAAAAAAGAAAGTTGCCTGTCATATTACAGTTTTTGAGGAACAATTGATGCAATTCACCTACCTCCAATAACTCTTTCAATTGCTTGCTCAAAATGCTTTTGGTTTATAGCATCTGAGAGATGCCTTGCAGCAATTAAAGCAGCTTCATTACAGACATTAGCAATATCAGCACCTAAAAGCAGAGAAGGTGAGAATTACTGATCCTTTTCAACAATTTTCTCTGAGTTTAGCATACAGATAAACTTATCTATAACTAATTTTCTATAAACTCTATAAGCTATAAACTGAGCTTGAAAATTAAAGGTAATGTGCTCTGAAATAGCTTAATTATTTAAGATATATTTAAATACATGTACTATAGTTATAGGCTTCAGGATTTTTCTCATAGGCAGACAGCCAGCAAATAAAGTTTATTACCAGTGAAGTACTTGTTTGACACATCCCACCTTCCTTTTCTGTCTGAAACAGATTATACTTAAACTAGTATATATTTAGATGCATGCATTTCCTACGTGAGAATTCAGTATAGCTGAGATATTGGCATTTCTCTAGAAGATATCCTTTCACATTACTGATTTCAAGCCTCCACTTCTTGTTAACACTATTTGCAGTAATGCTACTGAGATAACTTAAACATCATCACTGTAGCTGCCAAAGACACTGACTATCAAATCTGTTTTACATAGACCAAAAACCAGTGAAGAATTCACAAGTGTTGAATTAAGATGGATGTGAGAACTCTCATTACTGCCTTATAATGTAATCAATTTAAAATCTGTGTTGACCAGTAGTTGAATTCTGCGCTGTTTTGTGGGTTTTACATCCAGAAACAAATTCCCCTAAAGAATACACACATAAACTCCATAAAACCCAGGTCTTCTCTAGAAGTGTTCAAGAATGCAACAAACAAAGGAAAGGACAAATGAAGGAAGAACACGCACATGAGCGATAACAATCAGAAACCTCTCAACTGCTCGTACTGAAGACAGAAGAAATTGCCTTTTCATGCCACCTGACTAAAGCTGACAAAACCTGAAACCCTCAGAAACCTCCTACTTGCTCAAACAGGCAAAGAGAATTTCAGGCTGTGCCAGTAAATACAATGAAATAAAATGCCATCCAAAAGATCAGGCGCAAGAAAACCAGAATTAGTAGGGAAATCAAATATCTACAGCTTAAATAGTAAATGGAGAATAAAAGTAGTGTTAGGAGTCACTTACCAGAAAACCCAGGTGTTAGTGATGCAAGCTTTCTTGCTAGGTTATCTTTATTTAAGACAGTGTCTAATTTCAGAGGTCTAAGGTGAACTTTGAAAATGGATGCCCTTCCTTTTATATCTGGGGGTCCTTTAAAACAAAAAAACATGGTTTTACTTTTCATACACACACATATTCAAATTGAATGTGTGCAAGACAGTTACATATATAACTAGCTGCAGCGACTTCAGCAGTATTCTACAAACACAGGATGATACAGGCACCCAGGTAAACTTACCAATGTAAATCTGCCTGTCAAAGCGTCCTGGTCTCATCAGAGCAGGGTCTAAAATATCTGGCCTGTTAGTACCTGCCAAAATGACTACATTTGTGGTTGTATTAAATCCTGTTAAAGAAAAGTGATAAAGAGAAAAGCTGGGTAAATATAATTTCTGTGAAAAAAAAACCCCAAAAACAGAAGGAAAAAAACTGTCCACTTTACAGGGTCATGTAGACTGACAATTTAAGAACTGACAGTTTAAACAAATGATCTTAAAGCTGAAAATATTTCTATTTGTTGCTGCATTGTCCAGCTTTTCATAACAAGCAAGAAAATGGCCTTGGGCTCTGCTTTGTGAAGTACTATATCAAATCCTGCTTTATCTTCAAAATACAGTAATAGATTAACTGCTCAGGAAATTGCAGAACCAGCATGGCTAGCTGTATTTTTTTTACAGACAGACTGGTCTCATTGCGAAGAATTTTTTGGCCTATTCAACTATGACAAAGAGTTAGGAGATACAGAATGAGGGTTCTTTTCCTCTGAATGAATTTTAGTAAAACACCAGGCTGCAGCAAAATAAGTCACCATTCTTCATTTTAGGAAACAAGGAAACAGACATGATTTGGATTTAAGCTAGAATCCAAATCTTGGTTAGCAGGTCTGAACAAGCACATTAGCTCTTTCCAATATCCTTGTTATTATAATGTGGTATTAGACATTAAATACTCACCATCCATTTCAACTAAAAGCTGATTGAGTGTGTTCTCTTGTTCACTTTGTCCTCCAAAGTTGCCCCTTCCTCTCTTCCTCCCTACTGCATCTATTTCATCAATGAAGAGAATGCATGGGGCATTTTTACGAGCCAGAGCAAATAAGTCTCTAACCTTAACAAAAGAACAGAGAATGCATCAGACTGGTTCGTAACTCTTTGAGGTTGGGCGGTGGGGAGGAGGGGAAGAGGCACATCAGTAACAGTAACAACATCCCTATAACTGGATGTGGCTCTGAACAAGCATTCCAAAGCCTTCAGCCAACTCTCAAGGCCATGAAAAGTTACTTAATTCCCCTCCAAATACTCATTTAGAAGTTCAATTAACTTCTAGTAGTCTGGAAAAAATACCCAGGACATGACTGGATAGCTGAAACTTTTTTTAGACTTCCATATTTAAACAAGGTATTACCTAACTACTGCAGTAGTTGCAGCACAATAGGACTTGACTTTAGATGCAACATTGCAGTGTTGCTCTGCTTGCAAACGTATCAGAAGGACCTCATTAAAACCAGTTCAGTGAGTCAACAGATCTACAACTGAGGAATCGAACTGGAGCAAACAGGAAATGAAAAATTAATGGAAGAATTTTGACCTGAGTGAGAATTATATGCAGCTCAGAGCTTTACTACCTTATACATTAGTTGTGCAATTAGAGAAGGCTTCTCTGATGACAAAAGCAAACACGAAGAGATGCACAGCAAACACGAAGAGATGCAAATTTTGGACAGTAGGCTGTACTACAGAAAGTCACCCAGATTTTTTGAAAAAAGTACAATGAAGGAACACGATAAACAGGTGTCAGATGCTTAAAGTGAACTATCTTTTCACTGGAATAAGAAGACATCCAGAATCTGAAGGGGAAAATTAAAAATGTTTTTTTAAAAAAACTAAAGGTTTCCATAATGCACATACACTAAAGCACCAAAGAAACTAAGGCTGTGTAAGCAGTTTTAGTTGAAGCACATCTCAATTTACAAATGATCAATTTAGCATCACTAACAACTGCCTTATTTAATAAATTAATAGGAACGGAATATAAAACACTCTCTCATGTTGTTTTCTATAAGCATCAGAAATCATCAACTGTGTTGAAACCTCGATTCCCAGCCAAAGTTGTGTCAACAGATTCCCCTAGGTAAAAGCACTTGCATAGACTGGTATAGAAAGGTTAAGTCACTTTGCTTTGGGGCATTTCAGGTATCTATTGACAACAGAAGTCTGAGTATCACTGTTATTTTAGGATGCCTAATACTTTCCCAAATTTTTATTACCATAAAGTATCATCAGTAACTTGTTTATACCACTTAACGTGTTTTTTATTTTAAGACAGTTAAGGCAGAAAAGCACAAAAATATATTAGACATATATTTGGTTACTTAAAGCACCTGATCTCCAGAAATAAGTCATTGGACTCGTACTTCAACCAGAAGCTTATCTGTGTGTCCTGAAAACTCTTTACAACTAAGAGTTTGAAACTAAAAGAGAATAAAGTTCTTCAAAGAAACAGGAACGATTTAGAGCAGGAGGAGGCATTCCCATAGCAGTAGTCAAATGAGCTACATATTTCTACCCAGCTAGTAAATTTACTTCAGATCAGAAGCTTGAAGAGTGCTGTTCTGTATTCTTAAGCACCTGAAAAAAGGCACATCCTTAATGGCCTGAAACCAGATTCTGAACTGCCATAGTAACTTTTATTAAAGACACAGCTCTGATTTTGGTGTTTAGACGTGCATCTGGCATCACTTGTAAGAAATCTCGATACAAGAAAGAACTTCAGCTGTAATCAAACTGTTTGTCTCCCAAACCTGACAACATCCTTTCAACAGCCAGTACTGAAAGAAAAGAGCAAGGCCAAAGACTTACTCGAGCTGGACCCACACCAACAAACATCTCTAAGAACTCTGAGCCGTTGACTGTGATAAATGGCACATTGGCTTCTCCAGCTGTAGCTTTAGCCAGAAGTGTTTTCCCAGTACCTGGAGGACCTGTCAGAATTGCCCCCTGCAAGAGAAACAGGTAAATTTCCCTCATCAAGAAAACATTATATTAAGCCTATGAAATAACATGTTATGATATTGAGTCCACTGGCTTTTCTTTCACCACAGTCAAAATCATGCAAGGAAATAATTGAAGATTAATCCCTCCTTTAAATGAGCAAAAGGAAAAGCAAATTAGATACAACACTGCCATGCTGTCTTAGAGTTACAGGAACAGTGTTTCCTTTGACTGACTTACTAAACAAGAAAAAGAAAGGCGTGTCATCAGGTGGGCTCCCCTGCCAGCACAGCCAAAAGGCAATTCCGTAATAAGTATATGCAAGATTGATTCTATACCTCCATGTGTGTAATTTCTGGTCCATGTGAATAGATAAAGTATTCCACAAGGCAAGTCTTCTGGCACCATAGTTACACTGCTGGCACTTAATGCCTATTTATTTTTTTTCTAAATGTGAGAAGATAGAAGCTGGAAAGCATTACATATGTAAACAACCCTAGTACAGTTTAGAATACTGAGGACTACTAGAAGAATAAAGTCTAAGTCATCATTCTCTTACCTTTGGAATTTTTGCTCCCAGATCCTCATACTGTTTGGGATTTTTCAGGAAGTTAACAAACTCCATTATCTCTAATTTGGCCTCCTCACAGCCAGCTACATCTTTGAATTTAACATCTATTTCATCTTTAAGGACTTTGGCTGTAGTTTCACCAACACTGAAAAGTCCACCCATTCCACGCCCTGCCCGACCTAAGCCTGCAGGACCTCTTCTTAATGTGTACAGCAATGAACCAATAATCAGAATTGTAGGCAGCAAACTCAGGAGAAATGATCTGTGGAGAAAAAACAAACAAACCAAACATATCACAAAAATCCATTACTGCAAATAACACATAAAAGATGCTGGTTCCATCATAAGCAAACAAATTCGGGACTAATTCTCAATTAACTTGTAATGTTTATATTTCTGCAGGTTGTTCAAATGGGAAACAACCAAAATAAATTTCAGAACAAATTGTTATATTGATAATTGCTTGTTTTGAAACCAATCACATCAAGTAACATTGATGAGTTTTACAGAGAAAAATTGCATTACCTAATAAACAGAAGTAGTTTGTTTTTCAAAGGCATATTCACAGGACTATTTATATAAATGGTTATATTCTCAAAATAACTTGTATCAAGTAGCATATAATCAGTGTATGCTACTACTTCAAGCAGAAATTTCTCTCCAAAATACACGCTCTTCTTCCCTTAGGTCTTTAAGTGTTTTACATTTTTTTCTTCTTTCAATGTCTCCATTTTCCTTTTCAAGGTTACAGATTTTTTGGGGTGTTTTTGGTTTCTTGGGATGTGGGGGTTTCTTTACTATTCATTGTCCTCCAGCTTTCTAGCACAGCTCTGTACAAGCCAAAAACCCTAACACAGTCCTCTTTATCATTGTATCTGAGCATTGGACCGATTTTTTCTTTGAAAAGGAACAGCTTCAACAAACAGTTCACAAGACATTCTATCCACACTCATCAAAAACAAAAGGCAGAAAAGAAGCACAATCACAAGTGAGCAGAGGATTTCCAGGCTTTACTGATAACCCACATTTCTGGGATACAGAGGAAAAGAAGGATTTTCCCCTCTGCTATGGTATTCAGCAGATTCTGATCCAACAGAGAACAGTAGTACTTTAATTATATGTAGCTGCTGCTCCCTCCTGTTTTCTGTGACATTCCTGGGACAGAGATAGATATAGATAAGTATATACACACACACACACATATATATATATATATATATATATATATATACACATACATACACACATGTACACGAAGAACAGAAAGGACCAGAGCTGTGGACAGAAAGAGGGATTCAAGAAGCAAAGGTCTGTACAAGGCTGAAGAAGGCATAGGAACTGACCTACTTTTAACAGTCTGTCAAAAGAAGCCTCAGGCCAACATGCAGCCTTTTCACACAAGCACTATGTGCCCTGACCATCACTTTTTCCCAGGTTTGTTTACATAAGGGCTCAACAGGTTTATTTATGGGCCATCCTTAAGAGCACACTCCATTATAAAGAAACAGAAAAATGAGGCAGGCAGTGTAGAACAGGGAAATAAAAACCTCTCTCTGAAGTTGCAGGACTGCCCAGAGTTAAGGCCACCCTTTTTCCTGCAGCCACCAAGACCAACAGGCAGCAGCAGCTTGGTAAAACACACTGCAGAAACAACCAAAACATTCCCCTCCAACCCCTAAATCAAAACATGCACACCAAAGTACCAAGAATGAAGACACAAAAGAGGCAGTAAATAAGCCATTTTCATTAATCATATGAGCTACTACACCCAGAGCTGATGTATCCTGATGATATAAAACCTATTCCACAGACACCAGCAGGAGTAATTTTTAAACTGCTCACTTACAACCAAAAAGAAACCAGTTCTTTGGATACAAGATTACATTTGTCTTCTAAGCTATTTGGGAAAATACATCAGGGAAGCACTTTTACTGTCTTCTAAAGTCCAGGTCAATAAAATTCAGCTACATAAGGTTAACACAAAGAACACAAATCTAGTATAACAGCCATTATTCCCTAATGGGGAAGAAACAATGCTGTTAATCAGTACTATTTTTCTTAACAATTAAGAGCATGACACATCTTCCAGTTTCTGCTAACAGGCAGGTTAGTGTGATCTATTTAATCACCAATTTCTTGCTTTTTTCCCAAGGCTACAAAATTTGACTTATGCTGAATTTTTAGGCAGAAATTCATGCTCAGAATATCTCAGCCAATATACTGTAGTTCTATAATGTCATTTGTTCAAAAGTCTACATGAGCATCACCTCTGGAGCTCTACTGCTGTGCCTGGCTAACTCTTCCTTTAGTAAAAGTTACTGGGAGGAAGGGCTTAAATGAAGAAAGGAGTTATAGTAAACAAACATTTATATAATAAGAAGCTAAATTTAGAGTAAGAGGATATGGATTTCTTAATGGATAAAGTACTGATCAGCTTCTCTTACAGTTAACACTCAAAAATAAATGCACGCTGATTGTTATTCTGATAATACTGGCACCTAGTGAAGCATAAGGTCTGTGTATTACAATCTACTTCTTTCCTGTAAACACAACCATTTTTTTACCAGAGACTTCTTAAAGCAACTTCTTACCCATCACTCTCTGTTGAGTAGACTACAGGCAATCTGTTCTCCACTTCTATTCCCAGATCTTGTTGCACAGTCTCAAGATTCCGTTCAAAAGTGTCCACACTACCGATATTAAACCAGACGTACTGCTGGGAAAAAAGCAGAGATCACCACAAAGTGCCCTATCTTACTTCACCTCCACGACATGCCAACTTCTTCTAGTCTGACAATTCCTCGTGCATGTGTTAGATTTGGACCAAGTTTAAGTTGCCTTATCAAGAGTGTAAATGATGTAAGAGACACATAATAAATCTGAATCCTCCCAACTCGAATACACTCTATCTGTCATTGCTTCTGCAGAGATGATAACACCCAATAGTTTCGGGGCACTTTAAACTGATGGAAATCCTGGCATTTTCTCCAGGAAAAAAAAACCAGAAGGGAGTAATAAACAGATCTTTACAAGGGAGCTATACAATCAGAATAATACAGAGCACTGAACCTGGAAACATAGCAGTCATACAACTTATTGTTTCATCTGAAGGTCTCAGCCCTTCTGACTAAGGAAGGTTTTTGCTTTTCTTAAGAAAAACTTTTGCAGTCTATACTAGCTTTAAAGTAAGCTGTCTTCACACAAAATCAGCATGAAATTTATCATAGACCAGAAAAAAAAAAAAAAAAATCTAGACATTACTTTCAAAACATGTTGAGATCTGGTCTTTCAAGAAAATCTCCCCTTTTGCACCATGACCTGCCTGACTTGTCCCTCCTTACCCTAACACTGAAAAAGAAAAAACAGCAGTTAACTGATTGAGAAATGAAGGCAACTGTTCGTATGTGGGCTAAAGAGTAGGTGTATAAATAAGCCACACTGAAACCCACAGATTAAGTAATTGCTGCAGATTTCACTTTACCCAAGAGGGACTTGCAGACCTTGTTTCAGAAAGACAGCTAAAAAAAGTTCCACCACCTAAGAAGAGGTAACCTGATAAAGCTTTTCTAATGCTTCTTTGAATTTTCCACATTTTCTATGAAAATTTTATTTAGTTTTTAATAGGTCTCTGCCACTGGGTATCATTTTTTGAAAAACTTCCACCTGCATTAGTCTATTCCTCACTGTGCTACTAGAAGAGCAACTCCATGAAATAAGTACTTTGGAAATAAACATTTCTTTTTGTTTTCTCCAGTAACTGGCTAAAAGCAGTCTGGAACAGAAAAGATTCAAAAGCATGTGCATTTAAGTCTATGATTTTCTTGACCAGATGGAAAACAGCAGTCAAAAATACAGAACTTTCAGCAATTTCTTGAGCTTCCTATTTAAGTACCTGTATTAAAGAGCATAGTGCTGGAAAGGAACTGCTTGTCATAGTTTAAAGGTACCTATGGCAAAACAACCGGTACAGTAAAGTGAGAAACACACAATGTAGGAGAACGTAACAGTAATGCAGAAAATATGTTTTAGATTAAGAAATTATTAATGCTTCAGACCAAGTTTCTGCCTCAAACTTTACCTAAAAAGACTGGTTTGCTGCTTCTAATGTATCATGTACATATATTAAAAGCGTTTACCCATTCATGAGGAGACTTTCCAGGAACAAAGATAACTCTAACAAAGCGCTTGTTCACCACTTCAAGTCTGTCCACCTGTAGGAGGAGAAAAGAACAAAACCTGAGTGAAGAGTGCACAGTCACTGTGCTTCCAACACAGCTAAGAGCTTCAGATACCAAATGTGAATCTGTTTTCCAGTTAGCAGAATAAAATTAATCATGTATATCAGAACAGTTACACAGTCTACAGTTTTCCATTAGGAATCATGTATGTAATCAGGAAAAAAGGAATACTGGCACATCAGAATTCAGATTGAAAGACTGATGTCGTACCCTTTTCTCAAGGAGAAAACCCAATGCATGCCTCAGCAAAAATCAGTTACAGTGAAATAGTTAAACACTACTTAATTGTCTCAGTGGTCAAACACCAAAAGCAGCTAAGTTCTATGATTCCAAACTCTTATAGCAGCTTCCAAAACAAACCAAACTGAGCAAAACGAGGGAAATCTTAACTCTGCTCTTACAATTGTTTTCCCTAATAGAAAGGGCTTCCTCTGCTACCATATTAAACACAATAACATCAATTAGATAAAGAAGTATTTAGCTGAGGTAACAGATACCATATAAACCAAGAACTGTGCTATAGGTTTAGCAGATGTATACCATTAAGCTTTTTTTACAAGACTTCTCCAATGGTTAGTTTCTTGGATTTGACAGGGTCTCTTCAGAAGTCAGCTAAAAATTTTTCCATGATTTCTTCCTCTTTCCAAAAAATAACTGGTTTCAGCACCTTTAAAGCATTTAAAACTAGCAATCTAGTTCCAGAAGCTGGTGCTAAACTGCACACAATTTAGTAAGGTTGTTCCCTGAACTCACCACATGTGACCATTTCCGGTAGAACTGAAGCAAAATATGAGCTAAGAAGTCACTCTAGAACTAACCTGATTTCACACAGCTCTACCTGAATACCTTTGTTGAAAAGCACATGACCCCAGCACTGCAGTCTTCTCCCCACCGCTATGGCAACCAGCAGCACTTGATAGCTACATGTTTAGTTTATCTGAATATCCACTCTACATCTTACAAAGACACAAGAAATTTGGTTTGTCCAATGGCCTACTTTCACAATGCTTTTCTGCAAGGAGGCTTCAGGCTTTCTTCATTATAACAGCTAAACTAATCTTTTTACAGAGTTAAGTGTCTTACTGCTTCAGAAATTTAATCAGTAAGGGGTTTTTTTTCACAAGATGTACACAAATCACCAATTCAAAACAGGACTGATTGTAAGATAGTCTAGGCAGAAGAGGAGAAGCATACAGAGCAGCTCTGCAGAGATCAGTTAGAAAAGAAAAGTAAGAAACACCCTGTTCAGCAGCTTACCAAAGTAATGGAAGGTTAATTTTGTGTTAACAGAAAATCCCTCTAGGTCTGAAACCTAGAGGATGAAGCAAACCAATGCTTTCCTAATCTGCAGGCGAGGCTACAAGCAGGGAGGGAACAGAGCAAAGAACTAGTGGCTGCTGAAGTGGAAAAAGCCTGTGCAAGACAATCTCCTGAACTTCAGGGCATCACCAACCTATTACTCCAAGAGTGGGAAGCTGCCAAGTTCTACAGAG
This sequence comes from Oriolus oriolus, assembly GCA_013400235.1. Taxonomy (NCBI): domain Eukaryota; kingdom Metazoa; phylum Chordata; class Aves; order Passeriformes; family Corvidae; genus Oriolus; species Oriolus oriolus. Next base: position 330,027 of record VXBT01008385.1, on the reverse strand, counting down.
AGATAGGATACTGATGATAAAATTGATTGCTCCAGTAGTGGCTCCAGGTAAGAAGAAATGAGAGGAGAAAACAAAGAGAAGAGGCTACTTTACAATGCAGTCAGGCCGATTTGATGTCCTTGAAGGGATGCCAATGTATTGTCCTTGAAGGGATTCTTCTATTCCCCACCCCCCTCCTTTCTGTTCTCACTACTGTTTCTCAGATTCCCCAAGGAACTGATTTCAGGCATGAAACAAGCAGAAAACCTTTTCTTTCAGAGGGATGGGCTCATGCAAGTGGTAAGGTTAGGAGTAAGCTTCTTCCAAAGGCAGCTGGCATGTCTGTTGAAGCCATTCAGTCAGCTTACCTGTACTGCAAAGCCATACCCAGAGAGAGCGTGGCTACACTGCCCCTTCAAACCAGATTCCACATCAGCTACGCAACAGAAGTTTTGTCCTGAGCTGCTATTCCCCCTCCTCTCTTAAGATGATGTAAATCTTCACCCATCTATCCTGAACATCAGATCTAGGAACTGATTAAAATGAAAGCTAATCCCTTTCCCCCTCAAAAATTACTCTGAGCCAGTTCTCACTGTACATACACACGAACACAAGCGTAAGTGGGGAGGCAGCAATGAGCCTCTTCAGCACTCTGATGTTTCATATTGATTCCCTTCCCCACTCACCAATCCTTTGGAAAGGTAGTTGTTGACAAAGTCTTTCCAGGTGATTTCTCTCCCAGGGACCCTGAAGAAGAAGTAGTATACAACCATTGTCCAGAAGAAAGAACTTCCCACTACATACATCCGAAACTCCCTGACATCCCATGGAATGTCACCCTAGGAAATGGAGAGGGGAAAAAAAAAACTTAGAGTCTGTAATACAGTAAGCATACAGCAAACAGATTCTGTTATCTCCTTGTGGCTTCAATTCCCTGCCCTCAAGGTTGCCACAGAGAATGTCAAACAAAGGTCTGTTTTGTTGTATGAACACACTTCAGTAATTTCAGCTAGAACTCAGGAATCACAGCAATAGAAAAGCTTTAAGTGTTTTACAAATAGTAATTGAACACTTTCAATGTATGAACTACTGTTTTTAGAAAAAAATTACATGACCTTTCTGCCTCCATTCTAAAAGAATTATCCTTGGTCTCCAGGACTACATGCAAGACTGACAAAAAAATAACAGAAAAACCTAACAGAACAACAACAAAAAAAAAAAACAAGAAGGAGGAAAAATGTTATGTGCACCAGAAGTATTCTTTATATTCCTGTACTATGAGGTGCTATCATATTTGTGTTACAGGTAATGGCAATAAACTTCAAAAAGAAACTCACAAAAGTGTTCCATTAAGGTCAGAACGGGTTAAGAGCAAACTACATTTAACAAGCATTGTGTGGTCAAAGTTTCACAAATTGACACTGAAACAAAACACAAGGCCTTTAAAGGTCTGAAGCTCCACTCCAAGAATACTGACTACCAGCAACCACATTCACACAGCTTAAACTTCATTAACATTCCTGAACCAGAGGTAGATGCCTCTGGAGTTATGCATGAAACAGTTATTCATGAAAGGCATTGAGTGGGGAGCCACCTAGAGCCAGTTGCTATGAAATGCCTGACACAGGAGGCTTCAGCAAGATTTAGGCAATCAGAATACAGCCCTAAAAAGCAAAAAACATGCAAGGTATTTCATGAAGACGAGACAGTAATACAAAGAAAGATATTTTGAGGTCAAAACCTTCTGTAATCTGGTCCACCAGTTAGTTTCTTCTTTCTTGCCACCCTTTTTTCCACCACTGCCACCTCCTCCACTACTAGTCCCACTAGGTTGTCTGGAACTAGCTTGCTTCGTTTCTAACAAAAAAAAAAAAAATTCTTTACATCTTATACCAGTCTCACATTACTTTTTATTAGTTATATTAAGGAGATGTTCTGAAAAATTTACTTGTTTGCAATACTACAAAAATTAAATGATGTGAGAAACAGCATTTTCCACAGAAAACCAGATATGTAGTCCATTAAGTGGCAGAGACACACAGTTATAACCAGAAGAGAGGTCTGTTAACTTATAATTGAGGGACAGCATTCCAACAGAAGCATAAAAATAAATACTGTTCCAGCAGATGAACATTATTTTGCTTTCATTTAATGCATAATAAAAACATACAAATTTGCACTTCTAAACTAATCTGTTACAGAAATATCTTTCCGGAAAAATAAAGAAAAAAACCTAAAACCCAAACTCACAATTGTTATGCCAAAATCTAATTTAATGAATACATACTCCACAAAGAACTGAAGCGAAGCAGCTTTTTTACCTTTTGTTTCTCCAGGTGTACCTTTAGTTCCATTTGATTTCTTCCCATTAGGAAAATATTTTTCAAATCCTATTAAGAAAGAGGAAAGGAGCTCGTAATTGTTTTCTATTTTACAATTCTGCCATCACACTTCAGTAGTCACAAGCTGAACGTATACACCAGCAAAGAAACTAGCAACTTATAGACTGCAAAACCAGCTTTGGTCTTGGAAAGCTCTACCCGGTCTCCATAAATAAATCTACTACACTGACAAGAGAATACTGCATGTATTTAATAACCTGAAGCAAAGCTATCTTTTAACCAGACACAGAGAAGCTTAGTTCAACCAAAAGCTCCATTGCACAGTGTGAAGTTGAGCAAACCACACTATTCTTTCATAGCTCCTAAAAATCCCATAAATCAAATGTTCCATCTCAAGATTAAAGGCTGGTTAGTACAAGAACTTACTTCCCCACAGACAATAAACCTAAATGGCACGTGAGTGCAGTCCTCAGCAAGGTATGTAAGCAGCCTGCTCCATTTCACAAATCAAAGTTATAGTCACCTTTGGGAGGCTGAGAGAAAAGCCTTCTGCAAGCAGCGATTACACTTGCCAAGACAGTGCTTCTGTCAGCAGTAACTCCAGGAGTAACTTGTTCACAGAGCTGAAAGATAAAAAAGAAATATAAAGCAACAAGAATATGCCACAAAAATCTTCAAGCTCTCTAGTAGAGACTTGCAGCTAGTCAGACATTACTTTACAAAAGACCTTGTAGTAACTGCTGTGGGCCAGAAAGTAAGACAACAATGGAAAAAGGAAAGTTCATCAAATAAGTAAATTCTACAGCAAGGAAAATTTTATTCTCATTGTTAAGAACAGAGTTTGATCTTACACACAAGCAAAACATTCTTTATTAAAAGAGAAAAACCAAGCAGAAAACACTACAAGCTACGAACATTAAATACACATTCATTTCTATGGGAAATATTTCATCATACCAGCTGAATGATACTTAAGTGCAACATTAACTGTGACTGTACAAGCATGATGCACACAGTGCTGAATCATGTTTTATCTGCAACTTTTTTTCCAATAGTTAAGAAGTTGTAGCTTCTGAATAGGAAAGATCTGCTTGAATCCAAAAGAAAGGCATAGGGCAGACAATGCTTGCATCCAGCTAAGGAACCAACACGGAGGAAGAATCTCAGTTCAAAAAGAAGACCTAAAGCCCTATGTGGGTAAACATCCAGTTATAAAACCACAACAAACCTAAGCCAATAGCACCTTGTTCTAAGGCTGTTTACTGTTATTCACCATTTAAGTGCAATGAGGGAAATTTAAATATTTAAACTCACTACTTCTTAACAAAATTTTGCTACTGTAGCTGCATACTTTTAAAGTGTAAACTGCAATTTTATTAAAGAGAAATCATACCTGATTTCTTCAAGAAGGATATACTTTAGATAAAATCCCCTTCATAAGCTTTTCCAACACTTCTGAGAAACAAAATATCCATACCAAGACTTCCCCACAGACTGACTTACTTTCTGCCTCCATCCCCTTCTGTGCCATGAAGGTGCTCAGTTTCCTGTTCTTTTTAATTAGGAGCTATTTCCCTTAAGAGCCACAGAAATAGCAAAATGCAAAAAATAAACACTAACTGAAAAGCAACAGGTCCTGAAAACATGACTCCCAAGTATCCTTGCAAGACAGCAAACATCCACCTGGGACTAACACCTCTAGGACTACATCTGTGAAGGAAAGCTCAGTGTTATAGCCAAGGTACAGTGGCTGTAAACAAAACCTATTTTTGCATATTAAAGAAACTTTTGATTACTCGATTGCACACCACAACTACCCTAGGCATGCTGCCATTCATTAACTGAATGCTGTACCTCTACTGAAATCTTCTGTCTGGGAGCTTCCCCTCCACCCCTCATTAAATGATGAAATACATTAGACTTATTTCAAGCATCCCTGTAGTTCCACCTCTGGAACCGAGAGGAATACCAAAACGTTCTCATTGCTTGCTTTTGCTGTAGACTGAGCTAAGAATTCTTGGGCTGCTTGGTCAAGCCATTAAGTTTGTGCCTCTGCATGTGTCTGAATAAAACCTGATACTGAAAATCCAAAAGGGTATTTTACTGATTATGAGAAGCATATGCAGTGCAGACAGTCTGGAGAGAAGCTAATGTAGAGAACAGCTACTAAGTCCAATACACTATGACCTCAAACACAAGCAATTCCATCTGTGCTCCTAGAAGTTTTAGGACAAGTGGGATGCATCCACATGGGCAATAAAAGAGCTTGCCACAGACCACGCACAGTTCAAATACAGGCAGTGAATGTTGCAGCAACTGATGAAATTCAAAGAAACAACTGGGTTTTCTCCTATGTCAGTGGTCTCCTGTAACACCCAAAAAGTAGGGACTTAGTTCTTCTACAAACTCAGATTACTTTTTATTTGCAAAGAGACTGGACTATTCAGAAAGCTTTACTCCAACTAAGATAAAACAACTGCTCGTGTTTAAAAGAAAAGTTTGAGTTAGCCAAATCCAATTGCCTGGCTCGGCTCCATCAGCATGTTAAGTTACAGTTTAAGTGAAGGAGAGAGAAGGGTAAGCAGATGGAGCTTTGGGGCAGACCTGAATAATGGAACTGGCTTCTTGCTGGATTATCTCTACAGATCCTAAATTCCATGAACACATGCAGTCACCTGTCAAGTTAATTTGCAGAGAGCTGAGTCCTTTGAAGTTGCTTTATGGCATGCTCAGTAAGTCACCTGACTGCCTTGAGAAGAGACGCCTGAGAGGGGACTTCATTAATGTCTTTAGGTATTTGAGGGGAGGGTGCCAAGGAGATGGATCCAGGCTCTTCTCGGTGGTGCTGAGCAATAGGACAAGAGACAACGGGCAGAAACTGATGCACAGGAAGCTCCCCCTGAATAGGAGGAAGAACGTCTTTATTGTGTGGGTGACTAAGCATTGGGACAGACTGCTCAGAGAGGCTGTAGAGTCTCTCTCACTGGAGATATTCAAGAACTTTGTAAAACATCAGCACAAAAACAACTGATCATAGTGATCCTGATAAGGGGCTGTCCCTGGGTTGTCTGGCAATGGGAATGCCACAGCAAGCTTAGCTGATACAAGCACACCCACTGCCTAAACAGAGAAAAAGCAAACAGAGCACATTTCAACTGGATGCTGTTTCAGGCTGTCCACCAGGAAACTCCTGCCAAGTGTCTCCCAGTCAGAGACAAAAAATTTCACTGCATGTAAAACAAGAAAAAAAAAAAAAAAAGTGAGTTTTTCTTTCAGACAAACCTTGTGACACCATCCTAAAAATCAAGACTTTTAAAATGTCTTAAAATGTTAAGTTCTAGATAAGCAAAATACACAAAGGTCAGTTTTACAGTTAAAATAACCCATAAAATGTTACTAGTCCAGAGTGCCACATAAACCCAAGATCACAAGCAGAACTACTTAAAAAGTTTACAAAACTCTGCAAGCACAATCCATTTTTTAAAAACTGAGGCTACACAAAGCAGGAACAGAAAGTTCACTTGCTTAGCTATACAAATAGAATAGAGAATCCATTAATTTTGGAAAAATGAAAGTTTACCGTTTTATCCATTGTCAAGTTCCAAATCAAAGTAAAATTAAGCCAAAAGTCTTAATTATCTACTAGCCACCAAAATATTACATAAGAACCTAATGAGCAGAGGGGACAATACACAACAAAGAGCTGGTAAAGAAATTTAACTTAATGCAAGTTACTTTCTACATGGGCAAATAGCGATAGGATAAGGGGAAATACTTTTACACTAAAAGAGTAGAGATTTGGATTAGATATTAGGAAAAGATTTTTACTCCTAGAGGGTGGTGATACACTAGAACAGGTTGCTAGCGAAGCTGTGGATGTACCAACCCTGAAAGTGTTCAGGGTGAGACTGGATGGTGCCCTGAACAACCTAGTCTGGTGGGAGGTGTTCCTGCCCATGGGAAGGGTGGGTTGTAACTAGATGATCTTGAAGGTCCCTTCCAACTCAAGCCTTTCTAAGGTTCTGTGATTCCAAGCTACTCACTTTTTCTTAAAGAAAGATGAATTTTAAAAAGTAATGGCTTTTATGGAACAAAGATCCTAATTTTGCTGCCTACACACACAGCCACATGCTAGAATGAATACGAAGTCCCCCTCCTAAGATTGATTTCAAACAAGAATTCATTAAATTTTACTGAAAGAAACAAGAATTAGCTTCCTGAGAGATCAACAGCACTGCTGACAGTATTTTATTTATTGTTGAAATGATGTTCAGCTCTGATCAAACAAAACCAAATTCATCATTAAAAACAAACCACATATTCATGCTGAGGACAAAGCTACTGACATCGTTCTCTGTATCCATCTCACAATTATCACTATCCTAGAGATAACCCTCATACCGATAAAGGTGTGGTTGTTCACAGGAAAACATGCTACAGGAAAACAAAGCAAGCCTCTCAATATGCCAATGAAAGATAGAGGAATTAAGCATCTTCCTTTTCCCAAGCACCAGCATAGGCCTGTCACTCCTCCACTGTGTTAGAGCTGTCAACAAGGGTAGTACACATCTTGTAATAGCTGACAGTAAAGGCCATTTCACCAAGAATGATCACACAGACAACATGATTTATCAGTTAATACCACAACAGTAGGTGCAGATCCATGGCACCACTGCACCGTGCAGTCCTGGGACACAAACAACCAGGCCTTTTTCCAGAACACTGACACCCAAAACAAACCGCTCAGTCATTAATCTTTAACATTTCAGTCTCTCACACAGCCACAAACCCACCTAACACAGATCATCACCCTGAGAAAGCAGTGGAAGAACTTTGGAGTTAGGTGGGACACAGCACCTGGGAAACCAATGGGAACCTGGGGACCCTCCTCTATGAAAAGAAGCTGAGAAAGCTGGGGCTGCTCAGTCTAGAGAACAGAAAGTTGCATGGAGAGCTCATAGCAACCTCACAGTATCTGAAAGGGGTCTAAAGAGAAGCCAGACAGGAGCTCTTTGTCAGAAACTGTAGTGATAGGACAAAGAGTAATGGGTACAAACCGAAAGAGAAGAAATTAAGTTAGATATCAGGAAGAAATTATATACTGTGAGGGTGGTGAGACACTGGAATAGGTTGCTCAGAGAAGTTGTGGACGCCCCAACCCTGGCAGTGTTCGAGGCCAGGCTGGATGGGGCTCTGAGCAACCTGGTGTAGTGGGAGGGGTCCCTGTCCATGGCAGAGAAGCTGGGACGAGAAGATCTTTAAGGTCCCTTCCAACCTATTAACATTCTAAGATTCTATTAAATACCGGCGGGGTGCAGCAGCAGCTCTGGGGCGTCGCCTTGTCTTCCTTCTGCAGACAACTCTCCTGCAGCCGAAGGCGCCCGCACGGAGCCGGCTGCCACTTCCAGCCCGGGAGGCGCGGCACTCCAGCCCGCCCACTCACCCATCCACCGGCCCTCGCTCCCCGCCGCCCGGAGGGGCCAGTACAGAGCAGGCCGGGGCTGCGTCCTCCGAACAGGGCGAGGACGAGC